>VTPC01002022.1:7606-52702 GCA_011009095.1 Ignelater luminosus
CCTTCTCAAGACATCTCCCTCCGATCGTACGTACTACATCTATTGTATGTTTTGCACCTATTTCTTTTCTAAACTCATACTGCTCTTCTGCTACGTTTTCTTCCATTTTTCTAGTTAGCCTTTTCATTAGTACCCTCAACAGTATCTTTGCTGCATGTGTGATGAGATTCATCGTGCGGTGCTCTTCGCATTTCCTTGTATGTTTCTTTTTGGGTGGGAGAACCATTTGCGACCGTAGAAAATCTTTTGGCCATCGTCCACTCGCAGAGCAATGTAACTTCTTTCAAACCTTCTCCCTGCAAGCACTCGTATCCCGTCTACTTCCTTTGCCTTCCTTTTTTCATCTCCTTTATTGCCGTCACTATTTCCGTTTCTAACGTTTCCATGTTATTTAGCCTCAACTATTTCTTCCGCTTTTTCTATGGTTTTTCTCTGACTTCATATAGATCTTCTATGTACTCTTTCCATCTATCTAGTACATCTTCTTCGTTCTTCAGTAACACTCCTTTTTTGCTCTCTATAGCTACCTCATTTCTATTTTCAACATTTCTTTCCCTTCTTTCCCAGCTAATAGATCTAACCTTATTGTAGAGAATATTATACCTCCCAGCTCCTCTATATCTTTGCATTCTTTCTTAGATTGTTTGTAATCCTTCTGAGTTCGTTGTTAGCTTTCCTGTAACACGTCCTTCCTTCCTCTGTATTTTGGTTTTTGAACCTTTTCCTCTCGTCATTTTGACTACCATGTCGGATGTAATCCATGGCTTCTTTATCTACCTTCCCTTTTTATAGCAAATCATTTCCTTACTAACTTTTTCTGTACCCGCCTTTATCCTGCCCCACTTGTCTTCTACACTTTTCGAGGCAGTATCCTTAACTGGATCTTTTATTTCTCTTTCCATTTCTTGGCCTATTTGCTCTTTATTTAACTCTTTTAACCTTTCCAAATCCCACATTTTTCTGGTAGCTGCCTTCTTTATTTTTTTTTCAGTGTATCTCTACTTCTGCTACTAACAATACATGATCGCTGTAAATATCCACCCCTGCATACCTACAAGCTGGCTTTAAACCGTTCCTACACCGTATCTCTATCGGAATAAAATCGATCTGCCCTCTATATGCATCACCAGGTGCTTTACAGGTATACAACCTCCTTTTATGATTTTGAAACATAGTGTTCGTCACAATTAACTTATTTTCCTTCCAAAACTGAATCAGTCTATCTCCACAATCATTTTGTTGCCCCAGTTCGTACTTTCCGGCCACTCCATCGATTTTTCCCTCTCCCACATTCGCGTTCCAGTGCTTCTTTCATAAACTTCTTCTACTTTATCATCATCACGGTGGCATATATACCTGGATGACTAGAATATCTTTTGCTGAACTAATTGCTAATTGCTAATAATCCTGTCACTATCATAGATAACTTTACTTATGCATGGTCTAACATTCTTACTAACAATGAAACTCACTCCATTTTCCCTGGTACTTCCACAGCAGTAGAAAGCTACATTCCCACACTCTTCTACACCGCATCAGTACCATCTGACTTTGCTGGCACCTATGATATCCACCCTGTTAATCAGCACCTCTCTTTTTAAATTTTCCAACTTTTCATGTTGTGAGAGGGTTCTGACGTACCATGTACCCAACCTCAATCTTTTTTCCTCCTTCTGTTTTTTATCATCTTTGCACTTTGTAGACTGCACCTTCCAGAGATACGAACGAGGAGCTATTTTAACTCCGGCTTAAAATTTAGTATGCGAAGAATTCATTATAATTCAATTCTTTGAAGTCCTCCATCAACGTGGTGTCGACCTAAGTTGATGACGGCGGTGGTATACCTTTGCCTTCAGCCCTTTTAGCCGCTCTTAACATAGGGAACAGACGCCTTGTGCAACCGCTTCCAACCTGGAGTACAATACTTTCCCTTAAATGTAAGTGCTGAGTTTCCCTAGTACCCGCCTATCTGGTGAGTATTTGCTTATCCGTCGCGACGCCTAGGGAGGTGCCTGATAGAGGACTAGCAACCCCGCACGCAAGTAAATGGGTAAGAGGATAAAAACGGTACTTTCAGGACCACAACCCACGCAGCTCTTACTGCAGAAGATTGAAAGGGATTAGAATAAGTAGTGTTGGAGGTGTGCGCAGTGACGGACGGAAAGAGAATTTCTGGAAATGTTGAATGGAGCCCTTAAGAATCCGAGGAGGAAGACGCAGGTTGGTTACTGTCTACCGTCCCAAAGTGGACAGATCGGAAGAGGCTGCGAAATAGAAGAAGGGAATGGAAGCCCTACGCTCTCCAAAAACGTAGGATGCCAGGCTGTTGGTACTGGGCGGCAGTGACGGCTCACTACCGCACGTGGCGTTGCCCCGATATCTTTCTCCCTCGCTACATTACACGCGCTCATTGAAACCCGGGTTGACCGTCCTCTTTCACGCTCTACGCCGGACTGGTATTTAATCCGCTGCGCTGCAATTTGTATTTATACCTAGGCCTACTGATACAGGCCCACTATCAATTCAGATTGTTAGTTCTAAACAAAGATGCAACGTTTTGTCCAGGGGGCGTTCCAGAATTACGTGTTGGCTGTAAAAGGTGACTAAGTCACTCTGGCTATGTTCCGTAGACCACGTCTCCACTGGATAACTACTGAGCCTAACTTCTGTATACTATATTCAATTTTCCAGGCAAAGCCTTTATTAAGAAGAATTTTCGCATACCGTACAATTTTATGAACGCTGAAATAAGTAAAATCAAATATCGATTTTGTAAATATATCGAGGTCCCAGCAAAACGGTTTATTGTTAAACTCTTTTTTTCTCTTAAGTGTAAAACAAAAACTGACCTTTATTGCCGAACCCGCTCGTCTCCGATGTCCGAGAGCTAGCCAGGTGGCACATTAATTTGTGTTGACGGTAAGTTATCGCATCAGGGTCTAAAAATCCTGCTTCCTCCGTAAAAAGTAATATTAAATTTGACGGAACTAGACCAGTTTGTATATTTGATTGTTGTTAATTTAGAAAACTATTTGCTTAAACCTAGCCCGACTGAAATATTGAATAAGCCGTGTGTACCTTTAAATTGTGTTCCATCTTACTATTTATTACTTACACAATACCCCTAAAAGTATTACAATCCAGTTTTGACCGTAACAAAATTTATTTGTAGCGACATTATCAACGTTTTCCTTAAAATTAAGAAAAATCTCATGCATCTAAATTTAGAAATGTTTTGAAAGACAGAGTTGAGCAAAGTGTTTTTTCACGGACAAATCCGCTTTGAATATAATTCATTCATTGATATTTCTCATTAGACAGAACAAGTTTTAAGTATCAACGAAAAATTTTAATAAACCTAGTTATTAATATCAGTAAAAATACAAAACACAGCAAGCCAACATTTTCTACATCGACAGCGATGTTTCAGTTTGAGTAACAGCAGATGAAAGGAAAATCTGCTTTGATAGCCTTTTATTTTCAAGTAAGAATACGCATATAGAAAGATTATAAACATTTTGCTGAATATTTCTTCTACAGATCAAATAATTATTAACAGTAAACTTAAAACACAAAAAAAACATAAAAACCAATATTGAAAGTTCACGTCTTATATTACAAAAAGTTAATTTAATTTCAAAAAGATAAACGTAAAAAATTGAAAGTTTATCCAAACGCAAACGTAAACAAAAGAAAAAGGAAACGCACGGCGTCGTAGTTAACATGTATCTAAGGGAAATTGATCGGAGAGTGAGGAGGTTTTATACAATGTATACCAAGAGTAAATCCGTTCCAAAAAGTACAACTTGCAAAAAGGATTTCAGCCGTATAGCAGTCTGGCACGGATAAATATTCTATTCGAAAGTATATAACAACATCCCATATTTCTCATCCGGAGAAGACTGTAATAGAATAAAACAGCAGGATTTGAAAAAGCCTTGTTGATCAAAGAAATCATACCGCTTCTCCTTCCTATCACAACCGAAAACGGAATTGATCGATTATTGCGTGAATAAGAAATAAGCGTAACACAGCAATTTTTTCTTATTCGTCCCTTTTTTAATGTTGGTGTATTTGCACGTACAAATTCTGAATTGGAAGAAATGAACGCAAGAGCAGTTTACATTACAACCCGTATGTGTACAATGTGTACATGCAGTAAAACCGAATGAATAAGACGAAATGAAATAGAGGCGAATGTTGAAAGGCTGATGGAATTAGGGAAAGTAAGATTGGTGGACTGCACTCCAGGGACGTCCCATTGCTCTTCCCGGAGCTGCCAAGTTTTGCTTCAAACTAGAAGAACTAGTCGAAAACTTCTTTTTGTGAAGCCAGTACATAACATCATCCATTTACTGTTAGATCTTAACTTATTTACGTCTTCTGAATTTATTCAGTTTCCTTCAAGATTTATATCATTTTTACCTCATCCAAGGTGAACATTTAATTTTACATCCGTCATGTTTTTAATTTTTAGTTAATTTTGTTTTAAATAAAACGTTAAAACAATTTCGCGTATCATCTTGACTGTTTATGATTCAAAAAAGAAATGAAAAACAGAACAAGATGTTTGCCTCCAGTAAATCTCATTTGAAGTTTTTCTACAAATAAATTAAAACTCTTTTTTTAACAAGGGAGAAAGAAATCTTTAATTTATTTCTTTCTGTGTCTGAAACAGATCTCTCGGCTGTTCTGCACGAAATGTTATACCCTTACCTGTCCTGTTCAAATGAAAAAAAGAAACTTTAAAAGAAAACGTTGCAGCGTATCTGAATTCTGCAATCTATGCCTTTACTGCTAGAATTCGGATTTATATGCATGCAGTAAAACAGGCATATATAAATCACATGCAATAAAAGTGTTCCAATTTACGAAAAGTATAAAAATAAAACACATGAGTTACCATGAACAATATTTTAGATTTTCTCTCAAAGCGGTTCAGTTCAACTTCTATCCAATGTTTCCATTTACATCAGTATATTATTACAGATAGTATACGATTTTTCATTCACTGAATTACGTTTGCTTGCTATTAAAATACATAATGCCATGAAATAAATGCTAGATGTTATTTTGTTAGTTCATTAAAAAATTTAAAATAAAATTTAGCCATTTTGAAAAAAGTAGGCTTTTATTTATTGTTTGAATACCGTAATAACTAACACCAAATAAAAAATCATTAAAGCATTTGTTTCATGGTATTCCGTTTTTAGTCATAAGCAAACATCATCAAGATGAATAGAAATTAATGAACGTATACAGACTGTAATAATGGACATTCTGAGTTCATACTTGAAACTTTAATGTTAAACCGAGTTACGAGAGGCTCAAAATTGGAAAGAATGAAGACTTTCAATAACTTGGAATTGCTATATCTCGAGAACCAGCAAAAGGATTTTCAAGATCTTTGAGTATGTTAGTTTCTTATACCATCTATACTAAAATAAAATAATTTAGGTGGATCCAGAGATGTTACATTTAGGGATAATGGGGACGTGATTGAATTCCAATTCATAGGCGCCCATCAATGGGCAAGAAGCCTACACGGACCGAGTTATCTAGTCGAGTTTTTACGCGGCCCGTAAAGTTCAATTGGACCGTTTGGGTCTCTCTCTGTCGGATCTCTCGAGCTGCTGGAACTTGTCAGACCTGTTGACCCTGTCGGGTCAGACAGGTCTGTCGTGTCTTTTGGATTTCTCGCCCCTTCGGGCTTCTTGGATCTGTTGGGACTTCTCGAGCCGTCTGGCTTGTCAAGCCTTTTGGACTTCTCAGCTTTTCGAATCTCTCGGACGTTTGAATCTCTCCGACCTGTCTGAGCTTTTGCGTCTATCTGTTCATATGAGTCTATTGAACCTATTGAATTTCTTGCCCCTTCGGGCTTCTCGGATCTGTCGGTCCGTTCGCATCTCCGACATGCTGGACTGTTCGAGCTTCCGGCCTGTTGGATCATTCGAGCAGTCTTTCTGGTTGAAAAGACGTACAAAAACCTGATGTCCGGTGTCACAAAGAAACAATACCAGGTCCACCGGTTACCTGTAAGCCACGACACTTAGTACCGGATCGTTTCAAGAGAAATTTGAATAGATGCTACAACAAGGCATCATTCGACCCTTTAAAAGCTCTTGGGCATCACCAATACATCTAGTGCCAAAGAAAGATGCGACATAAAGAACTTGCGGAGATTATCGCTATCTTAACGCTAAAACATTTCATTCCACATATACAGAATTTCTCTCATATGCTCCAGGAAAGAGTGTTTTTGTACAATGGATCTTATCAAACCATATCACCAAATACCAGTGACAGAAAAGAATATTCCAAAGGCCATTCGAATTTTTCAAATATTAAGTAATGCCATTCGATCTTAAAAATGCAGCGCAAACCTTCTAAAGATTCATTGACCACATCCTTCGAGGTCTAAACTTCTGCTATGCCTTTTTCGACAACATTTAAATTGCGTCAGAAAACAAAAAACAGCATTTAGAACAAGTTAAAGTTGAAATCAACACGGTATAATCATTAACTCAAATAAGTGCGTATTCGGCCTACAAGAAGTCAAGTTTCTTGAATATCAAGTCAACGCCCGCGAAATAAAACCCCTACCTGAAAAAGTAAAAGTGATTAGTGACTTCCCTAGACCGACGACTATTACACCTCTATGATGATTCCTCGGTATGATAAACTTTTACCGTCGTTTCCTGCCTCATGCTGCGCAAATACTAGCAGCGTTTCACGGCATGTTAAAATGAAACAACAAAAGAAAAAATTCTCCTCTTAGCTGGATCAAAAAAGTAGAAGCCGCTTTTGAGCAAGTGTAATTATCTTTTGCGGTAGTGTTTTACAACAGTTCATAAATCACGCATACACTAAAAAATTATCACCATCCGAGTGTAAATACAGTGTATAGGAACGCGAACTACTTGCTATCTACAAAGCAGTAAAATATTTCAGAAACGCAGTGGAAAGACACCAATTTAGTATATTCATAAACTATTAACTCTTGCTTTCAATCTGAAGCTTGATACGTATTCTCCGCGGCAACTTTGACATCTCGAGTTTATCGGACAATTTTCAACTGACATTCATCACATTTCCGGTAAAGACAATTATGTTGCAGATTCTCTTTCTCCTATTGCGAAAAAACACCTCAATTGACTATCACACACTCGCAAAATCACAAGAAACAGTTGAAGAATTACATCAACTTTTAAAGCGACCTAATAGTGTATTAAAGTTGAAGTTAATTAACTTTTGTGATTCAAATACCAACTTCTATTGTGATATTTCTACCAAAAGTGTCAGACCTTTTATTACACGTCCCTCTCGCCGTCCCACTTTTGATAGCACGCCAATAGTAAAATTAATGTCAAATACTATAAAGGCCTGGGAAAGAGTCATTCCGGAGGTGTGAAAAGAGCAATTTGGGTTGAAGTCAGGAAAGAAAACGACGGATGCGATATATGCGTCGAGGCAGTTGATACTGAAATGCAGAGACATGCAAGTCGATATGCACGTGGTCGTCACTGACCTTGAGAAGGCAAATGATAGGGTATAGTTTAGAGGTGTATGAGGGAGAATGGGGCGGCAGAGAAGTACGTGAGACTGGGTAAGGAAATGTATAAAAAAGCAGAGACTGCTGTGAGAAGTAGTGTTGGCAGGACTGAGGGTTTTCCGGTAAGAGTGAGCCTGCACCAGAGATCAGTACTCAGCCTGTACCTGTTCGATCTAGTGATGGACGTGTTAGTGACAGATGTGGAGAAGGAATCACCCTGGAGCATGCTGTTTGCGGATGACATTGTTCTGTGCAAATCTACCCAAGAGCAACTAGAGGAAAAGTTGGAAGAATGGAGGAAAGCGATGGAAAGAGAAAAATAAGGATTAGTATATGACAACAAGGAAATTAGAAGGCATGTTTATAAAACTTCAGATGAAAGGTTGGATGCAGAGATTCTGCATAGAGTAAACTGCGGATGGTTAAACCGAAAGAAGCTAAGTGTGCGTGATAGAAATGTGAACTGCAGGATGACAGGAAAGATGTATAAGACGGTGGTGCGACCTGCTACGATGCACGGAGCGGAGACGTAGCCTGTTACGAAGACCTAAGAAAAGAAAATGGAAGTGGCTGAGATGAGGATGTTAAAGTGGATGTGTTGAGTAACTAGGAAGGACACAAATAAGCTTATCAGAGAATCGGTTAAGGATAGGCTTACTGGTAAAGAGATCTAAGAAAGCAGGCTAAGATGGTTCGAGCATGTTCAAAAAAGGGATGAGGACTACGTTGGGAATAGCTTTAAGAAGATGGAGGTTGTTGGCAGAAGAAGGAGAGGAAAGCCAAAAACATGAAAGAAGGACAAGGTGAATGAAGATCTCCGATAGAAAGGTTGGAGACGAGAAGACACTCTAGAGAGAGAGGAGTGGCGAGAGAAAATAAAAGAGGGGAATGCCGACCCCATTTGATTTACAATGGTAAACAACGAAAGAAAAATGAATGAAAATGAGATGAAACAAATTTCTACAGTAAGGCGATTTACTTTACCCGTGGCGAGATTAGTAACGATCTTACAAGCATTCAAAAAAGCTTAATTTCTTCGAAAACGGTTGAGTTTATGAAACAACTGCAAGAGATGAATCTTCTTGCAGAAGACGTGAACTTTTAAATAACAGTGATGACTTTGACAGTTTCTAACTCAAAAACGAAAAACTTTTTACCTAACTTTTTTAATTAATTGTCATCATTTGTTTTCCAGAACCAGTGGTTAAGCGCTGTCAGTTTTATTTTGATACATCCTGTATTTATTAGCCATTATACTTCTGTTGTTAACGCGTCCGAGTAATTTAAAACTGAAGCAAGACGTCGCTACCGAACTGCAAGATGGCAACTAAAAAAACAACACAAAATACAAAATAAACACCGTAAATTTAAAGCTAAATAGAAAGAAAATTATGCTTCCAATGTGTCTAATTTTGCAATGAAACGTTTTTAATAACAAAAAGTCTAATCTCGAACGTCACTTTTTAACAAAACACGACTGATTTGCAAAGAAATATCCTTTCGGAGATGAAAGATGACGGAATTAAAGCAAAAAATGCAACAGTCAACGTCAATATTCAGCAGCTGGATGCAATCTTCAAATAATATGACCTCCAGCAAGTTTTGCTGTTTCTCCTGAGATTGCAAAGCGTGGAAAACCTTTCACGAATGGAGAATACATAAAAAAGTGCAGTTTAAGTATGGCCGATCATTTCTACTCTGACTTCAAAAATAAAAAAGCTATTATTAAGAAAATTAAAGACACTCCTCTACCCGCAAAAAGTGTTTGAGACATAACAATTAAAATGGGTAACAATGTGACAGATCAACAGATGAATGATATAAAATCGGCATCTGTATTTTCTTGGGCATGTGACGAGTCGTGTGACGTGAAGGACATCCCATAAGCTAGTCTTCTGGCACCTACCACTTAAAGGACAAACTTGAGGTGAAGATATCTCTGCAGCGATTTTTGAATTTGTGACTGCTACGAAAATTCGCATTGGTGTCTATTGCTACAAATGGAGCACCCAGTATGACGGATAAACATAAAACGCTTTGTTACCCTCTTCAAACAAAATGTAAAATGTTTTTACGTTTCATTGTATTACTCATCAGGAACATTTCCCATCGAAGTTGTAAAGGTGATAGATTTGATAGTAAAAATAATCAACCTAATAACGGCAAAATGACTTAATCACCGACAGTTTTGTTATCTTCTCGAAAAAGTGAACAGTCAATATTCCGACTTTTTTTGCACAGTAAAGTTTGTTGGTTATCTAGAGAAGCAGTTTTGAAACGTTTCGCTTTATGCTTTGTACATATTAAGAACTTTTTAAGGAACTCTAATATCCAGAGCTAAGTAATGAAGAATGGTTACAGAAATTTTACTTTACCGTTGATATGACATCACAATTAAACTACCTTAGTCAGAAGTTACAAGGTGTTAGGAAAATTCAAAAATATTTGAATTTCCCCTTAACGTGTTATTAACTTCTGTAAATAACAAAATATCTTTTTATCACTTTCAACCTTTTCCTATTGTAAATACGTTATTCTTTCTAGAAATTAATTTTATGGTCTTTCTGTAGCATAAAAACCCTTCTTGACATTATTTGATTTATGGCTGGGGAAAATTATTTTCTTTTAGAATTTTCTTATAAACTATTTTCTCAATGCTAAACTAGAAATACATTAGGGCTTTGCCCAGAATAAAACTACCTCTGAATTTGTATTTTTCAGATTTAATTTTCGCACTTCAAAGAATTTTGCATTCTTATCTTATAGTTTTATGCTCCTTTAAACCCTAAAACTGTTACTTCGTCTGGCTTGGCAAGATTGATCTTTTGCTATAATTGCAGAGTGCAACATTCGAATTTCTAGTTAAATCACTCCCTTCTCGTATTATTTTATTGGTTGTCATGTAATGTGTTAGACCCACTCTTTCGGGGGGTTGGATATTAGGCATTCCGCAAAAGAACTCGGAAGAGTTCAACAAGAGTTATCGACAAAGAAACACGCGTCCGCCGTGTTCTTTGTACGTGAAGTTTGGAAATTTCGGAAACTATCGAGAAGTAGTTCAAGTGGTTGACTAATTTCTATTAAGGTGATAATTTGCCTGGGAGTAAACATGTCGAATAATTTATGTCATCGCTAAATATCCTATCGACAATCCCTGGAATGTACCAGACGTGTCGCTATCGTAACGCATCTTTCAAAAACCTCGCCAGCCCGGCGGACCTACCAAACGAATTCACATTGAACTCTCAGTAAATTACCGTATCGTCTTTCTCGTTATACCTGAACATTTTACAGAATTTTGTACTGCCTCGCTCTTTATAGATATTTAAAGACAGTTAAAATATCTGTTTAAATTACAAACGTATGTGGAAGTCGTCCATTCCTACGAATTAATGTATTAACTCTAAGTTAAACTTTATGTGAACCAGTGTCGCGAATTAAGTGTTTTCTGTGCCAACAAATTGGTTCTCGATTGGATTAGTTCCAGTTATACGGTAAATAATTTTACCCTTTTCAAATTATCTTTTATGAAGAAGCAACATTGACGCATATAACTTGTCAATGTACAGACGCAATTATTGCATAATATCGTCTAGTCACCAGCCGCTTTGGATAAAAGTAACCTACAGTCCAGGTTACTGAAACATCGTTTCACAGTGGTGAAGAACATTATGAGATCCTTTCACAGTAGTGAAAAACTCGACGTATCGTTTCACAGTAGTGAAAAGCTTTATACTATTGTTTAGTTAATAGGAACCTGTTCTTTATCGATTTGTAACGTAACTAACTTGTTTCGAGATATTATCAACCTTTTATTAGTTTATGCATTTATGAACAAAATTTATGAATTCAATTCTTGGCTTGATTGTTTATTTATGTTAGATCCTGATAACGTAAATTCTTGTTTTTTATAACTTGATCAAATTGTTCTTGTTCAACAAATTATTTGAATGAATATCTGGATCCAAAGTTAAATGTAAAACACCTGCAGTTAGATTATCGCTACTGTTTATATTTTCCATGTTTATATCATTCATGCTTTTTTCATAAATGACCGCAGAATTTATAATATTTACGGATGATTCACAGTCTAAATGTATGTATTGACTTCACGTTACCAGCGTTTTATGCAGTGCGCTGGGTTGTTAATTCGTAAATACTAATAAACTTAAGACGAAAAAATTTATTTTGTGTTTACTTGTTCTTTATGTATTTTTACTTGTTTATCTTGCATTTATATGTGCTTGTGTACAAGTTTTTCAAACAGTGTAACCAGGAACCCTGTAACCTGTTTCCTGTATTCATTCAATAGCATGCTAATAGTTGTTATTAATTTATCTTTTGGCTTTTATTGTTATAAGTATACTTATAGAGTATTTCAGGAATCAGCTGTTCCGGAACCAGGTGACGTTGACATTCACTTACGGACATATTATTAGTTTAATCCCTCACTGAGAAAATAAGTATCTAAAGAGAGTGCAGTACAATCTCTATTTCGTTTATTTGTGTATCGCTCGAACCTGCGGTTCGGCCTTGGCAGACATCTCGTCTACTGACCTAGATACGACGATCAGCTGTAGGGTCTTCTATTCCAAATTAGGTCACCGATTTTCTACTGCGGCTGGCGTCCTATCGATCTCGAAACCCCTAAGATTCTCGCATTATTATTACCGTTTACCGCCTGCTCTAAGCCTTCCTCGCCTACGACCCGTCTTCGACTATATAAAGGCTAGCATTGCAGGTGGCATACCGATTTTATATATGGTTGCGATCCCGATGGGATACTAATTCCATTTTTGTACGTAACAAAAGTAGAGGTAACACTGCAAATACACTTCTAAAAACCGTCTCTTCCTCCGAATAACAACTACTATTGTTTGTGGAAAACTTTAAGAGTGGAAATCCCTTTTATTTCAAAACTTTATAAATCATCTGAAAAGTACTAGAAATGTCATCAATCTGGCAGCATGATTCATTTACTGATCATTTCAAAAATTTCAGAGATGAAAAGGCCACTCTTTGGTTTTTGACAAAACCACTTGTGGCGGACGTCAATCGAATTTATTTTTCACCATTTTTAACAGTTGACACAGCTCAGTTTGAACTACAATTAATAGACTTGAAAAGCAAAGATTTGTGGTCTTCAAGATTTACGCTTTTACAAATGGAACTAGAAAACCTGGAAAGAGAAAAAGCGACTTTAACCATGAATCATAAATAAACGGAACTTTCCAACTGTTAAAAGGAGGATCAATTAATTTTCAAAACATGGAATAGCCTTCCGGATTATTATCATCAATTCAAAATACTAGCATTTGGAATTTTGACAATTTTTGGGTTCATTTATTATTATGAAGAGACGTTCTTCAACATGAATGCTATCAAAAGCAAGCTAAAAAGTCAGCTTAACGATGTAAGCCTCGAAACTTGTTTAAGATTGAAGACTTCCAACCACTTACCGGACATGAAACAACTCTGTATGGAAATGCAGTGTCAAAAGTTCCATTAATTTGTTTTTCTTTATTTACTTAAAGTTTTGTTTTGTGTTTGTATCGTAATTTTTTTGTATTAAGTATACAGTGTGTCCCAATTTCGATGCTCACTATTGAGATCTCGGAAATTGTAAGAGATACGAAGTCGGTTAAATTAGAAAAGATTTGGCTACTTTGGAGATCAGTTAACTTACGCTTTTGTTTTTTCAAAAAAGTTCACGGCTTACTATATTTTTGCTAAAAACGAAATTATCTTATTTTTTTTAAATAAAAAGCATTTCCCACTTAATGTGCCATGGCTTTAAACATATGAAAATCATTGATTTTTGTCAGATAAATTACATTTGTTATGTAACAATTGCTAAAACAAAACAAAAGGCGCTTTTAAGATAATTTACTGAGCATTCACAGATAGCATCAGCTAAGCAGCTTATGCCCCATAAAAGCGTATTTATTTTGTTTTAGCAATTTTTGCATAACAAATGAATTTCTTTGATAAAACTCCACGACTTTGTGGGTTAGATGTCATGGCACACTATGATGAAAAATGATTTTCACTTCATAACTCGGTAAAACAAAAGAATAGCTATGGCAAACCATGTATCACTGAAAAGCATTTAAGGTGTGCAGTTCAGTAATATGAAAATCAATTAGACGTTCTATTAGAAAAATTTGGATTTACGATTCACCGCCGAAATAAAACAAAAGACAATTGCGAAAATAATTTTTTGTGTTTTGGAGTAAATTCTCTACAACACCCTCTTTGCTGTTCTTTTTTATCTTTGCTCGTTCCCAAAATATTTCACTTTAAAAAAAATAAAATAATTTTGTAAGCCGTGAACTTTTTTGAAAAAAACAAAAGCAAATTAGGACACACTGTATATTTATCCATATATTGCTTCTCAAACTGCTTTCTATACCCACTGCGGCTCTTTGTAAATCTTCGGTTAAACATTTGAGATAAAATGACTCTTTGTCTCAAAAAGGTTGGCGATCTCTAGACTAGGCGTAGCACCCAAATTCCTAGCATAAAACTCCCCGTATTCCAACTCCTCGCATAATTCCCCTCGCACGTAAAACTCCTCGCAAAAGAAACAGATCGCAAGGTAAAGTCCTCGCTTAGAAATCTCGCACAAAAAAATCCTTGCAATGAAGATACCCTCGCCTGTTAATGAAATGAACCATTAGATATTAGATACCTGCAAATATACCGGACACGTTATTTTTAAAATAATGTTGTTTCAATATTGTAAAATAACTATGTCAGTTTATTACTACAAGTTAAACCAATTACTTATCATCTATGCCATTTAAGGTACAATGTGTTAATGTTGGTATTTGTATTTACGAGGGTGGTCTGAAAAGTTTCCGACCTAACAAAGATACAAGACATTTTTTCTGAAAGTTTTTTTTTATTTTTCAACATAGTCTCCTTGTAACTCTACACACTTCTCCCAGCGATGCTCCCATCTCTGTAACCCGTCCAAATAGTACTCGGCATTTTTCTCTGCAAAATAATTGTTCACGAAGGTGATTGCCTCTTCATTTGACGAAAATCTTTGTCCTCCGAGCGCAATTTTTAGATGAGGAAACAAAAAGAAGTCGCTTGGGGCTAGATCTGGTAAGTAAGGCGGATGGTCAAGCAGTTCAAACAGTAATTCGTGGATTTTCGCCATGGCAACCGCTGAGGTGTGAGACGGTGCGTTGTCTTGGTGAAACAAGATTTTCTTTTTCTGCAAATGTGGCCGTTTTTTCGCAAGTTCTGCCTTCAGCTTGTCAAGTAATGATGCATAGTATGCTCCTGTAATGGTTTTTCCTTTTTGAAGATAATCGATTAAAATAACTCCATGACTATCCCAAAAAACAGTCGCCATCACTTTCCCAGCCGAAAAAACAGTTTTTGCTTTTTTTGGAGCCGGTTCCCCCTTTGCAGTCCACTGTTTGGACTGTATTTTTGTTTCGGGCGTATAATGGTGTATCCAAGTTTCATCTACAGTAATTAATCGGCGCCAAAACTCGGATTTATTTCGCCTAAACTGCGCCAAAAGAGCGTTGGAAATATTCATTCGAACACGTTTTTGGTCTAACGTGAGCAAACGCGGCACCCAACGCGCGGACAGCTTTCTCATGCCTAAATGTTGATTTAATATGTGACAAACACGTTCTTTTGACATGTTCATAACCTCTGCTATCTCTCTCACTTTAATTCGGCGGTCGTCTAGCACCATTTGGTGAACTTTGGCGATGTTTTCGTCGGTAGTTGCAGTTTTTGGACGTCCCGAACGTTCATCGTCTCCCAAGCTCTTACGGCCACGTTTAAATTCAGCAGCCCAAAATTTCACTGTGTCCCCATACACAGAATCCAACTCGTCTTTTATTTGCGAAGGCGTATTGCCTTTCAAAAACAAATATTTAATGACAGCTCGATACTCGATTTTGTCCATTTTCACAAAAAAACTCACATCAACTCACTCAAACGACTGTTATATAAAAACTGCGCGTCCAAAATGGCTAAAACTTTGGTGAGTAACTGTCAACAGATGAACAACGAAATTCAGTAGCTTTTATTTACGAGTGCTGCCATCTTCACGTTGAGGTCGGAAACTTTTCAGACCACCCTCGTATGTTTAGACTTTTAGTATCTCTTGACTACTTACTGAGACGTGGTGTTTTTCTAAGGGAAATTTCGTTTTTTAACATTAGTCAACGTTTTTATTTTTTTCTATGACGCTTTTAATTATTATTAACTAGGCCTATTATTATTAACTAATTATTGACAACTATTTAGGTTGGATTATATAGTTTTTAAACTATTTTTACTTATTTTTACATTTTTTTACATAACAAATTGTTTTTATAATTAATTTTGTTGTATTTATGAAAAAATGGTAGATATACTGTGAACAACTCCCGTTGATAAATTTTTTACTTGCTTTGTCATTTGCATTTATGACTGGTATTTCCATTGCGAGTACTTTTTCATGCGAGAAGTTGTCTGTACGCGGACATTTCAATGCGAGGGGAATTATACAAGGAGTTGGAATCCAGGAAGTTTTATATGGAGAATTTGGGTGCAAAGAAACTTACTTTTGAAAAGCTCGATAAACTTCACAAACGAGAAAAACCTCGGGAAATTATATTCTACGATTCTGGAGAGAAAAACGGTACTCGAGAACGGAACTCGCTCCTTCGCTGGTTGTCTAGTAACTAACTTCCGCGCACTCCTAATTCGCGCATTCAGAGCTGGGCGTGTTACCACACCCTAACAAAGCGTGTAAAATGGAAAACCAAAAGTCCGGTTTAATAGGAAGCATACGAGGTCTGTTCAAAAAGTATCGCAAATTTTGTGTTTTTTCAAAAATTATTTATTTATTTATGAATATCTATTTTGTCCCCTTCAAAGTAATCCCCATCAGATATTATACACTTGTGCCAACGTTTTTTCCAATCCTCGAAGCACTTAAAAAATCATTTTTTGTGATCTTGTTCAGCTCCTCCTTCGATGCCGTCTTTATCTCTTTAATCGTAGCGTAGCGTCGTCCTTTCATGGGCCTCTTCAGTTTCGGGAACAAGAAAAAGTCACAGAGGGCCAGGTCTGGGGAATACGGTGGCTGCGGCATCATTAGTGTGTTGTTTTTGGCCAAAAATTCGCGCACAAGCAACAATCTGTCAGCAGGGGCGTTATCATGGTGCAAAAGCCAATTTTTGTTCTTCCACAAATCCGGGCGTTTCTGGCGGATTGCTTCGCGCAAATTGCGCATAACTTGCAGGTAATATTTCTTATTGACCGTTCTACCCTGTGGCAAGAACTCATAATGCACCACGCCCCTGCAATCGAAGAAAACTGTAAGCAAAACCAAAAGCACGTTCTTCGTCGTTCACATCTTTTCGGCCCTCTGAGAACATTTTGTACCACCGATAAACGTTGCTTCGGTCCAAGATAGCTTCACCATATGCCACAGTCAACATTCGGAATGCGTCCGCGCACTTAATTTTGTTTTTCACACAAAATTTGATACAGATTCTTTGATCCATTTTTTGGAATAGGCAAAAATCGAAGACGAGCCAAAACACGTCCAAGCAAAACAGCTGTCAAAAATTAACTAAACATTCAAAATGGCCGAACTTGTCGGCATAAGTGAGGGACATGAGTACCAACATAACGCCACAAGAAAATCGAAAATCAAATATACGTAACCCGCGGAAATTCAAGATTCGCGATACTTTTTGAACAGACCTCGTACATAGATGCAATGCATCCAGGCCCGACGACAGGGGAGAGAGGAGGATTCCCCCGGGCCCGGAATAAAAACCCTTTTTCCTTTTTAAAGTTTTTATTCCAAATGCTTGAAGAGACCGAATCGACGACAGGTTCTCTGCAATATGAGACATAAATAATACTTTTTCGTTTCTATGTCAAGACGTTCAGACTGCTGCAGTAAATCTCAACAAAAAGTATCTGGCTAACGTATCTCAAGATTTATTAACTGAAATTATTCCCTTGAAAAACGTGTATGGAGCAAATTTTACTACAAATCCCACATCTTGCCTGCCTCCATTCGAATTGCTGAACGCAATCTCTTTAAGAAATTTGATTACACTTTTTCCAATCGTCTGTTTTGCTTTGCGAATATTTTGCGCCTTGTCAGTTTCAGTTGCTAGTGCCAAACGTTTCTTTACCATGCTTTTAAGAATAAAAAACTATCATCGTTCTTGTTTAACCCAACCTAGAGTTTTCGGACCGGCAACTTTATGTTTGGAATCCAAATTGGCAAGAAAACTTGATTTCGATGTAATCATCAAGGTTTTCGCCTCAGCTAAAGAGAGGGAAGCCCAGTTTTAAATTTTGAGACTGCATGTAAAAATTGATATAAATTACAAACAACTGAAAATAAAATTTTGTATTATTAAATAACTCGCGTACTGATCGTTCCAAAATGTTTTCACTTCAAAAAAAATTGTATTCTTGTTGCAGGGGGGAAGGGCCCGTGTGTCACCCACCCCGGGCCCTAATTTTCTCTCTACGACTTTGAATGCATCTCCCATATACAATGGAAAATTTTAGCGTGAACTATTCAAGCTTGAAAGGGGCTTGCTTGGGGCTGCGCCGACGGAATTCTAGAAAGCGCATGTATAAAATATAATAAACAATATCCAGACAAAATTTAAAAAAATATTTTCGACAAAGGGGTTTAATAAACGCATCTGAATTAACAAACGATTTTACTTAATAAGATAAAAGTAAGAAAAAATAATAAACAAAGCCTGTATTTTCAGAAAGAATAGACGAAACCAAATAAATTCGCAATTCCAATGAGATAACGTAAAGTTTCAAGATGACATCACACGCTAAGCAGTGACTTTACAATCAGTATAAGCAACAAGAAATAAAAAAATTCAGACAAATATACACACAGTACATGAGCTTTTCGTTCTTAGTGGTTAACCGTTTTTTACTACGTACGAAACCAAAAGAACGGAAGATGTCTAACCAAACTCTATAACAAACGCTTCTACAACCAACCACAACTACCTGTTTAATATTGCGCTAATAAATTAATTAGTTTCAGTAAGCTCTAACAATCTCGGTATTCTTGAACGAGAGAAGGTTAATTTTAAAGCAGTTCTATCCTTATTAATGAAAATTATAATATAGATTCTATTATTATAGATATTATTGTTTCTATTTATAAAACTCAAAGTCACTATCAAATAATATCTAAAAATAAACCAAATTGAAAGACAGCCAAAAAATTAATATAATTCATGTTTCGTTCTTGTTTGTAGTAAGACATCAAGTTCGAAGATCGTTATTATGCAAAAGTTTGTGCTTCAGCTGAAATAAAATGCAGAACAGAAACTCTGCACGCGAAGTATAACAGAAAATATCTTTGTATATTATGTAAGTAGTACAACTTTACACAAGTTCGCTTGTTTCGGGAAAAAACGTGATTTGCTTCCTTAAGCAGCTAACATTTCTTATGTGTGTAGGTTATTTTTAATATCAAACGAACAATATCAGAATCATAAAACTTTAAAGTAGTAATACTAGTTAGTTCAATTTCAAAGTGCAAATAAGGACAACACGAATAAACTTTCAGTTGCACGAGCAAATTATGAAATTCCATTTTACTCCGGTGCATTTGTAAATTAAATCTGATTTACTGACCACAATTCTGCAGCTGTTTAGTTTTTTGCATTTGTAAAACCTTCTCTTTATTTGCTGCTTGCCAAGTGTAAAATATACTATTAAATTAAAATGTTCTTCTCGCGTCACGGTATCGTTACGTGAGGCATGTTTAAAACGTAAATTAAGGTAGCAACATCAAAAAGAAACAAAATAGACATTTATATGTACCTTAAAAAGAATAAAAAGCGTTTACTCGATGGTAGATATTACCTGCATATCTTTTATTTCTGACACGAGTGTAATTAAAATCATAACTGTATTACTTACGTTTAGTTTTATTCCCTGCATTTCAGAACAATGTGGTGTTAACTGACGGCTCCTGTAACAAAGACTGCATTTGAAAAAGGTTCTTATAATCAACTTTCATTGCACAGAAAATATATTTAGAAAAGTGCTTGCTTCATGTTATTGATAAGGTAAACTCTTACTGACCAATTATGAAATTTAATTTTTAATTATAATCCACATTCACCTACTAAATTTATCACTCGTTAACGCTTGATTAATTTCACTGGACTTCTGTCAAGTGTCTACTTGGTCACAGAATTTACTTCTGGGAGCAATAAAGTATTTTGTGTTACCTTCACTATATACACATACATACAATGTCGTTGTCGTAGCGACGAGAAACAATTAAAATAATAAATTCTCGGTAGGTATAAATTCAATTTAAACTTTTATTTTTTTGTGAACTAATCAAAAAACGTAAATTTAATTCTGTCAAGAATTTTTAAAACAAACGTGTCGGCATATTCAAAGGTGTAAAATTCGTGTGACAAGAAATGCATTTTTGGCTGAAAATTTAAAAATTCTCCTGCCGAACTGCTTATTTACACTTTAGCAAGATCTTTTTTCAGCAAATTAGCCAATGCATTAAACTATCATGATTAAATCATTTTTGAAATTAAGTTCCCCCGCAACCTAGTAACGTTCAACATGTTGTATATCACCTTTAAAAGCCATTGTGTTGTATTTATGCTAGCGGATGCTCAATGCCAGAACACAGTATCTGATAATATAAGATACTGTTTTTAAGAGTTTTAGCATGGAGTAGTCAATCTGTATAGACACACCTTGTATACAGGCTCTTTACATTTATAAAAAAAATGTATTTACATATGCCCGTAAATGTGACAAAACGTCTATTTTATTTAGCCGCAAAAAAATCGCTACAGAATATTTTATTTTCCTGATTCCAGGAAGAATTTGGAATTAGCTGAGAGCCGCAGCTTCCAGTTTACTTTACTTCCAGTTCACAACAAAGTTGAAAGGATTTTTGTTATTTCCCTGCTAATACAAACCATCTAACGAATTAACGCTCATTTATTAATAAATATTTCCGGATTGTTAAAACACTGAAAAATATTTAAGAAACATCTCGAAGAAACACTCTGGTCGTTTAACTATTTAAATACATTTCGTTAACACCATTGAGATATTAGTGGGATTGTGCTTCAAGAACACCACCCGCCCGTCGGATAAGTGGATTATCTGACGTCATATCTAAGCAACTATGTTCTGCTGGTCGAGGGTAACTTAACCCTACAAAAGCTTTTAAGACCTGAAGAGTCGGATTTGTGGCAAAAAGCCTGAACTGAATTCGTTGACCAGGTCAAATACATGGATACTCTGGTAGAACCGTCTGAAAATAGAAGAATAATTCCAATTGCTGGATACGAAAGACCAAACTGAATTCGAGTAGAAAGATTGCTCGTGGCCAGACGCCACACATACATAACAAAGAATTATAGACTTCGATCAAACGTGCAGTCCAGTAGTGAGGGTCAATACGAATGTTGTCTAAAAGTTGCTGAGTGTGGACTGTGTGGGCTATTGCCAGACTCTGTTGCGATATTTAAAAGTTGACTCTATTTTTGCTCTTAGGCGTTCGCCCTGAAAAGGACAGTTTGGTTTATTATTTTGCATTTCTAATTTACTTTTTCCGTAAATCTTTGACGTCACCAGGGTTTGAACCAGGGACAATAATTGCTAATTTAATTACTACGCTGTGTACTTCAACCACTGAGCTACTAGGACGGTATACTTATATACTATTATAAATTCCATTGAAGTTGCATTCACGTAGCTGAAGGAGCAGTAAGTTTCTCTGCATGATGCGCAGTGTTTGTTGGTAGCTGCGTTGTAGTTCTTCGCACAGTATTGCCATCCATATAGGTTTTATTTCTAAGCTAGGCTATGTATATAGCCTCTTTCAGTCTTTTACGAGTTCTGTTCTCCTCTTTGGCCACTATTTGTGCATTATCTCATTGGATGTGGTGGTCTTCATATCATACGTGTTCCGCGATTCTCGATTTATCGGTTTCTCCCTTGTTAATGTTGTTTTTGTGTTTTTGAAGTCTTACCCGTAGGGTCTGACCGTTTCTCCTATATATGCCCTGCCACACTTGCATAGAACGTTGTAGGCACAGTTCTACGTCTGCTGATCTTCGTTGCTGGATTTGGTTTTGATGATCAATTTCCTAAGCATCCGCGAAGATTTGAACGCCGTGAGTATGTTTTACCTGTTTTCGATTGTTCGGAGTTAATCGGAGACGCCCAGTACATACGGGATGACAGCTGTGTGTTGTCTTTCAGCTGCATTATTTCTGCCTGTTCTGTCCTTTGTGTTTTGGTTGTTCTCGTACGTTAGGGTTAGTTAACAGCTGTAGTATCAGGGTATCCATTCTATCTAAGGGTTTGAGCTATCTTTTTCTTCTCCTTCTTCAGGTCTTCTTCTTTAAAGTATATTGTCTTAGCTATATCGTATAGGCATCTTGCGGCGCCTAATGTCACACTTCTGTGACGGTTGAAATCGTAGTGCAGGTATCTACCTGTGTGTGTAGGTTTTCTGTATACGTTCGTTGTGAACTTATCCCCGTCCCTTTGAAGCAAGAGTCCAAGACGTAATAATGGTTTAGAATCCACTTCCATAGTGAATTTGATCTAAGGACCGTGATTATTCAGAGAGTGTAGGAAATTGACAAGCTTTTCAGTCCCATGTGGCCATATCGCAAAGGTATCATCGACATACCTTAGCCACAGTTCCACAGACTGAGAAATTACCTCCTGCTTAAATTCCTCCATGAAGATGCTGCTCATAATTGGGGAGAGTGGTGAACCCATTGCTATATCAAACTCCTGCTGGTACAATTTTCTGCGTAATTGGAAATATGTCGTCTTGATACCTATTGTAAGCAGTTCCATTATTCAGTCTACACTTAAGTTTGTTCGTACTTCCAGCCTTCTTCTAAAGATATTCAGAGCCTCATCTGTTGGGGCGTTTGTGAATAAGCTGACTATACTGAAGCTAACCAGGACGTCATTATTATCTAATCTTATGTTTCTAATTGTTTTGACAGTGTTCAGTACTTCTGACTGCTGACGGGGTTGTTCTTATTGTTATTATTATTCTGATCAATTCATGACAAGGAGAGTTTCTCGAGCTCACAATCGGCTTCAGAGGTATGTTCTCCTTATGTATCTTCAGAAAACCGTACAGGTGAGACGGCTTACTGTAAGGCAGAGTTAGTTTGCTTCTTTCTTGTGTCGAGAGCTCTTGTTTAGGTTTGAACAGCGTTTGGTATATTCGTCGTTCCATTGATTGCGTAGTATCTTTGGGTAGTAATTTGTACTCGCCTGCGTCTAGCAGTTCTTAGATTTCACTATTGTAAGTCTCCGTGTCCATAACCACAGTTGCGTTGCCCTTGTCAGCGGGAAAGATCTTAATCAAGCTGTCTTTCCTTAGTGAGTTAATCGCTCTCATCTCTTTTTTGGTGAAATGCGGCTTTATTTTCCTCTTCTTGTCCAGTACAGCTCTTGTCCTGTATCTGTACTCTTCCGCTTTTTCTGGGTTTAATTTGCAGCCTGTTTCCTCAACTGTAGTTATCAAATCTATTTTCAGAGTTGGTGTTACCGCGTAATTTAGGCCTCTGTCTAGAATTGATTTCTCGTTGTCGTTCGGTTCCTTGCTAGATATATTGATGACAGTGTTTTTCCTGTAAACCTTGGCTAGCGTGTTTCTGTTGTTTTCTTTCACCAGTCTTTCCAGTTTTCGTTTTTGAACATTTTTGTGCTTTTCTTTGGTTTCCTGGTAGCTTCTTGATGTAGTTAAGTCTATCCGTGTGTAGTCCTCTTCGATCACACTATTTCTGATGTCGTGTCTAAGGTGCTCGCATTTCTGAACGCATTTCTGTTTCAAAAAAACGATGCTGATTTAACCATTTATTAATCGGAGTTTTCGGACGAAAACCTTCGGGATCACTTTCTTCTTCTTATCGCATAATTATCTAAAAAGCCTAATTTGAACTAAACGGATAAAAAACATTGAAATTATCGATTATATCTTTAAATCCACCTTGCAATTTAAATTTTGAATTTCCGCGCCAGATATTTTGGTTTTTTTTGTTGCATTGCGTTTGTTGCAGTTTGACATTTATCATTTAGTTAGCGAATTTAAGTGCGAATGGTTGTGTTTGTTTTGATAGTTTGTTCTGTGTAAATTTTTGCTAAATTTCCTTTGAAAGTTTGAAGGTAAAATTGAAGCTTTTCATCAAATTACTACTTGGTATTAAAAATGTTAAAATTTCTCTATAGGGAAACATCTTTTGTTTAATTTGCTTGGTTTTGAATTAATGTCGTCTTAAATAATAGTCGATACACAATCTTGGAAGAATTTTATTGGGATTCTTTTGATCGCAAAATTTTTGAAGATTTTAAGGTTGGAAATCACTCAATTGCACATCATTTGAATTTTCCATGGGTGGTTCCCTAGGTTAAATTAGCATCTGTACACTGTACCTTTTAGGGCAATTAATCTTTAATTACACTTTCAACAACTTTGTGGTAAGCAACCACATTTTCTCGAGAATTTATAAGTTCGTTTTTGTCATGATTTTTAGTTTAACAATTAAGAAATTAAACTTCAAACAATTTAAATATAATAAAACGTGTATGTGTTGGTTTTTCTACAGAGTGTGCTTCATTTACTATACCGCAGAGCAAGACTGCGATTCATGCCGGTTTGTTTTTCTTTAAGAAAACAATGGCGCCCAATTAACCGAATACTACTGGTAATTTTTGGTCATAGAATTGTAATTGTGTCGCAGACTTGCTATTGACCTATATTTTCCAATCTATATTAAAGTAGTCTTGACACCTGCGACTCAAGATAAGAAAAAGAGTTTTCTTTAAGCCCGATAAGCTGGCTTGATACTTTTTAGCTTCAAAAAGATATTTTCAACATTTTTAAATCTTTTTATCACTCTGTCAGTTTCAATAATTATAAAAGTCGCATATCGCTTGAAGTTTTTTTGTAAATTATATACTTGTTCTTGAAACTCAATGTTATTTATCACACTTTGTGTATTAGTCTGAAAGTATGTAGAAGAATCTTGCATACTTGTTTCGGTTTCAAAGTTTACTCACAACGAGTACACTTAAATTTCTTTTAAAGTTAGAGAAAAAATTTTTAAAATAGAAAAAACATTTTAAAACAAACTTTTTCCTTCTTTCAAAAGAAGAGACACTTATTGTTTTGTTGGTGTCAAATGTCAATATTTTTTATTTTATTTTGAATATAAGTTTTTGAGAATTTGTATATCCTTTCATATAAAAGCGTTGAATTATTTTCAAGCTTAATAGATAATCTTTTACACTATAAATACCACGATAAAATTAATTTTAAAAAAACTTTGTGTTTTGGAGAATTGTTTTTTTGAACTGCAATTTAGGATATTAACCCGATTGTCTAAAAATCTAAAAGAATTCCGCTATATTCTCAAATAGATTTTCTATATGCCACCCAAATTTTAGTCACAACGGTGCAACAGGGCCGAGAAACCCGAAAAGCCCAAACGGCCCGACAGACGCGAGAAATCCAAAAGGCCGATAGACCCAAAGGACCAAAAAGTCCAAAACACCAGAGAGCGACGGCCGGCAAGATCTAAACAACCTAATAGATCTGCGAAACCCTAAGAGTCAAGAACTCTGAAAGGCCAGACGGTGTAACACGCCCGAGAAGCCCGAAAAGCCAGAATGGCCCTACAGACCCGTATGGCCCGATAAACCCAAAGGGTCAAAAAAGCCAAGAAGTCCCAAAGACACGACGGTTCGCGAGATTCAAACAGCCTGATAGATCTAAGAGACCCGAAGGGCCGAGGAATCCAAAAAGCCTGACGACCTGAACGGTCCGACAGGCCTGACAAGCTGTTGAACTACAGCTCAATAGCTCCGACATAATCAAACGCCCCGAAAGGCCCGATTAACCAGATATAGTCCCGAAAAGTCCGACGAGTTTTTAAATTGAGGCCCGGCCCCATCCGAGCAGTGATCCAGGCACGACTAAAAAACCCAGCCTGTACAAACTTCTACTACTTGCATTATTAGACGTTTCAGCATAACGCAGCGTGATAGCACTTAAGAAATAACTTTGTAAGGAGGATTATAGCTACAGCTTCAGGTAAATTTTATAAAATTGTATTTAGTTACAAGTGGCTAGAGTGTCTGCACTTGTATATAGTACTATATTCTTTTATGTACAAAGTAATTATAAAGTGAGGGATATACATTAGGATGGGCCGAAAAAACAAAAAATTTTTTTCAAGTCGTAATACAACGGAAAAGTTGCGAATTGGGGAGACTAAAACGGGGTAAAAAAAGAAATATAATCGGTTTATATCTTCCGGTCGCGCATGTGCTCTAAAGTTTGCCGAAATTTGGAAAAATTCACATTTTTACGATAATTTTTAACATTTTTAAATTAGCCTCTTTCCGAATGTAATAGCTCAACTTCTTATGTATTACAATCACAGAGAATAATGTTAAAATATTACTTAAATCTGTCAACATCTTCCGGTCGCGTACTGCCTTCAAAGTTAATAAAATCTTGAAAAAAATTTAGAAATAAAGGTAGATCATAGTTTAAGAAAAAAAATACTAACAACTTACATGTTCTTTTGTTTTGGTTTTCTTTATTGAATACAAGGTTAAATGTTTAGAAACAAATTATTTTAGATCATTAGTAATATTTATAAACAGATTTTGTTATTGAAAACACTAGGTTTTTGTGTGAAGAGTCGTAAGTCCAAGAAACTCATGTTGAACAATTGAGCATCTCCGTTTTTACTCATTCTTAGCTGAAAGTACTTTGAAATCTGATTTATGGGCAAAGTTAGGTATGGTTGACCTTGACAGCAGAGTCGTTCTGATAAAACCATCCCTAGACTCAGCTCCGCTTTTCCTGAGGCTTCTGTCACGAGTTTCAGAGATTGTCCAACTGCCTGTGTGTGAACTGGGAATGTCTACTACTACTAACGTGTCGTCCTTTCTCCCATCCAAATAGAGACCTTGTAGTGGAAATTTTTTCCTTAAACTATGATCCAGCTTTATTTGTAATTTTTTTTTAAATTTCATTAACCTTGAAGGCAATGCGTGACCGGAAGATGTTGACAGATTTAAGTAATATTTAAACATTATTTTCTGTGGTTCTAATACATAAGAATTTAAGCTGTTACATTCGGAAAGAGGCTAATTTAAAAATGTTTAAAATTATAGTAAAAATGTGAATTTTTCCAAATTTCGGCAAACTTTAGAGCACATGCGCGACCGGAAGATATAAACCGATATTATTTCTTTTTTTAACCCTTTTTAGTCTCCCTAATTCGCAACTTTTCCGCGGTATTACGACTTGAAAAAAAAATTTTTGTTTTTTCGGCTTACCCTAATATACATATAGTATACAGGGTGTCCCACGACTCGGCTGCCATAGGTTAAAGGCGTGTTCCTCAGGTAATTTCAAGTCTAAAATACCTAATGCATATATGTCCGAAACTCACTAGTAAAGGAGTTATAGACGATAGCATTTTCCATAAAGAAATGGTTTGGTTAATTATGACGCATTGTTATTATTTAAAATTAATGCAGGAAGTAAACTGGTAAATAGTTTTGTCACATTGTCATTACAATTGATTCTTGTTTGAGGTTTGTATTTTCGACTTGAAATTACCCAAGGAACACACCTTTAAGCTACGGCAGTTGAATCGCAAGACACCTTGTATATTTTTAACAAATTAAGCTAATAACAAAAAGTAAAAGAAATTTAATTGCTTAAATTATAGAAGTTTGTGTGTCCAATGCTGGTTACCGTAAATGTTGTTTTTGTTGTTGTACAATCAACAACCATTCCTCTAAATTGTACACAGCATTATTCAATATTTCTGGTTGATTTGCACCAATTTGCTCTCTAATTCTGTCCTCTAATTCTTTCAGTGTTGTTGGTCGTGTTCTAAACACCAAGTGTTTTAAATAACCCCACAGCCAGTAATCCGCTGGGTTAAGATCAGGCGATCTTGGTGGCCATAAATTTACAAAATGTCTGCTTATATCACGGTCTTGAAAACCAGCAGTTAAAAATTCTTTCAATGGTCGATAAATGTGCAGGAGTGATCCATTCTGCATAAAACTCATGTTTTCAATTCCTTCGCGCTCGTTTTGCAACTGTGGAATGACATAATCCCTCAACATTTGCAGGTATCGTTCACTAGTAACAGTTGTAGATACGGCCTCTCCATTCTGTATTTTCTCGAAAAAGTATAGGACAAGGATGAAATCAGCTGTAAAACCTCACCAAACGGTGACTTTCTGAATAATTTCATGTGGATTTTCTGTTGACCATATTCGACAGTTTTGGAGAGAAATGGACCCCATCTATCCATAATATACAGGATAACCATTCAAATTCAATTTCCATCTGAGCCAATATTCATAAAGGAAAATCATACCTGATAGCAAAATCTGCTTCCTTTAATTGAAACAGCAGTTGCAGTTTATAGGGATACACTTTTAGAATTTTCCAAACCGTGACGTATGGTGTTTGTAATCGTTTTGATATCGCATTCACACTACTGATTGCTAGCGAATTAGTTTTGACTATGTTCTGATTTTGCTGAAGAATTTTTGTAACTTGGACATCACTAATATTTAGTTCTTTCAAACTTGATAACCAAATTACGTTACGCTTTCATTTGATAGAGCCTTGCTCTCAAACCCAGCAGTGTAATTTCTACTAGATGCTTAATAACATTGTACTAAACCAATTCTCGTTTGCAGATCCATGTTATTAAAGTTTAAGTTTGAATTTACGTTAGCAATGATTTTGTTTGGCATTTGCAACTATAGTTATCATGGCAACCCTTTTTTTCCATAGATACAGAAAAGTCCAATTATTAAAGCAAGTAGATTTCATTTACTTTTTGTTACTAGCTTATTTTCTTAAAATTATATAAGAACTTAAAGCATCTGGGAATGCAGAGCATAACCACAACGAACTCCTGTTTTGTTACTTTTTTTCAAATTTTGGCGGCCATTTTTGACCATGTTCCCGAAGAGTTATCAAAAAACAAAGATACCACATTGACGTTGTCTTTAGTTTTTGGTATAGAATCCAAATCTGAAGTCAACATTTCAAAATTTGACCAAAGATGCGGACAAACCTACAGACAGACAGACATGCAGGCAGACTTCGCAAATTCAGTAACGACTCCTTCGGAGTTTGTTGAATATACCTCTGACTTTACGTTAACCTTGTACTTTAGACCTGGACCTCAAAAACAAAACGGCGTTATAATGTTTCAATTGGTTCAATATCAAGAACCACAGGAAAAGCCTTAAAACGTGTGACTCCCTATAATTCTAACAAAGCTAAAAATAAAAATGCAGAATACTCTCCTGATTAAAAAATCTTTGGTACTTGTAGACAAAAAGGATTTCTAAAATTCTAAAAATCCTAATAAAAGTGAATCTGGTCCCTCTATCAAAAAAAATAATTGTGTTTATGAATTTAGTGATTCAGGAATTAGGTAGGTACATACTGACTAACTATTCGATAGGTAAATTAAATAAGTTAGGAAAGTACAGATTCCACTTTTTCTTCCGGTAATGTAGCGGAACAAAAGAGTTACTTCGACAAAAAAATGCACCTTTATCAGAAGCTGCAAAGAATACAAAGTGTACTCGGAAGTATTTCACATATAGTAAGACATAATATAATAATGATAATAATAATAATGGCTCGTACACCCCCTTGGAAGTTTCGCCGCTTCTTAGAGTTTTCTCAATCCTTTTTTGGGGAGGATCAGCCTCCATATAAGACATATAAAACCCAAGAAATTCGTCAAAAGA
This sequence comes from Ignelater luminosus, assembly GCA_011009095.1. Classification (NCBI taxonomy): domain Eukaryota; kingdom Metazoa; phylum Arthropoda; class Insecta; order Coleoptera; family Elateridae; genus Ignelater; species Ignelater luminosus. The sequence goes on from VTPC01002022.1 coordinate 37,017, forward strand.
GAAGTCAAAAAATAGCGATATAATCTAAAACACGTATAAAGCTTTTACAAAATAAACAAAAGTTTACAAATTAAAATTTTAAATTTTTTTTATCTAATTTTTAGCATGGTTAAACGGCATTTTCTTGTTTCTACCCATATTACTGAAAAATTATGCAGCTGCAGAAAACTAGAAAAGAAATTTGCAATTTGCTGATACTAAACTCAAACGTCATATAGTTAAACTCTTCTAAGGTATAAACGATATTTGAATTCAAAAACTCTGATGTCATCAGAGGAAAAGGAGGATACAAAATTCAAAAACCAGTAATTTTATGTTAACTTAAAAGAAGTTACCCCTGTTTTATAGACATCCTGCATAAAAGTAAGCTTTGAGGTTTGCCAAACTGAACCCGAAAGAATTAATTTTTTTTTTTGTTAATTCTTGTGTTTGTGCTCAGTACAAAAACAAAAAAATACTCAATTATTCTGTGTTTCCTTCAGAAAATTGTTAAAGTGATGCTGGGTGACACTTTTTTTGAGACATCACGTAGAAAGGTGTCTTGTCATGGAATTGGCAGTGTCACTAAAACATTAACGATAAAAGCTAGTTTTCAATCAAGACAGAATTCAATTTCAACGCCCAAGGATTTGTCTGATAATGCTTAGATCAGGGAACCCCAACCCTATGCCCGGGGCACCATGGCCCCCGGCGACCGTTTTACATGTGCCCGTCACTGTACGACCGCGATAAAAAAAATTTAAGTTTTCAATAAAATGTTATGTAACAATATTTTAATATTTTTTTAATATTTAGTAATGACTTAGAATTAGAGAAATATACGCGTATTTGTTTTCTTATTTGAGGGATTTTCTAACAAACGTCAGAAATACAAGATTTACAGTTGTCAGAAAAATACATGCCATGTCAAAAGGCATGCAAACTCAGTTAAGAAGTGACTTGCAAATGTATAACTGGTCCCTACTACAATATGAAGAGTCGGCAGATTTATCAGACATAGCACAGTTAGCAGTTATGGTGAGAATGGTATTTAGTAACTTAACTGTAACAGAAGATCTACTGAAAATATTACCGATGAAAGGACGAACAACAAGTGAGGAAATCTATAGCGTATTTAGAGCATAATAACTACAGCAATGGTTGGTAATATCAATGGATTTGCAAGAAAGAAAAATCATTTCCAAACTTTATGTCGTATCACTGTATTATCCACCAGAAAGTTTTGTGTGTTAGAATACTACCCTTCGGACACGCCATGAAAGTAGTTACAAAAATAGTAAACTTTGAGCAGCTCCTTTACAACACCATCTTTTTAAGGCCTTACTATCCTAAAGATACTGATTTTATTCTGCATACTGAAGTACGTTGACTCAGTAAACGCAAAGTCCTTACAAGATTTGTAAATTAAAATGAAGAAATAGAAAATTATCTCAATACCAAAAATCAAAATTTTATTGAACCAGCAGATTCTCGCTGGCTGGTGGATTTGGGTCTTAAAACAGCCATAATGGAAAAATTGAATTATTTAAACTAGGAGCTGCAGGGAAAAGACAAACACATTAGCTATAATGATAGGGTCTGTAAACTCGCTTAAAGCTAAACTGGTTTTGTGGATATCACACCTGCAAATGAAGTCACTTGTGCATTTCCCAAATATGAAAAAAAAATGATAGGCGACGCTGAAATTGACTTATCATCATCTGTTATCAACCTTCAATTACTGCCAGACCAGTCTAAAACGCAATTTCAACAGGTTTTATTAAGCCTTTTACTTGCCAAGTAAATGTTTTGTTCAAGTAAGGACCGAAGAAGTGGAGCTAGAACCTTGTCCTAAAATCAAATATATCAGATGAGAACTTCTGGAATATAACTGACAGAAACAAATTTCCATTCTCGAAAAAACTATCATACAAGATAAAATCATTTTTCGGTTCTACAGACTTGGGTGAATCATTGTTTTCAACAATGAATATCATACAATCAAAGTATAGATCTCGACTAACAGATGAACATCTTGATGATTGCTTAAGAGCAGGAATATCATCATACTCTCCTAATTATAAAGCAATGGCCAATGAAATGCAGTGCCAAAGATCACATTGACTTTGAGATCAGGCAAAGGAAAAGGACATGAATGGAAAAATGAAAATAAAATATGGGGATGATCATAAAATAAGAAATAACATAAAAATGAAAGGATGGAACATTGCAACATGGAACACAAGAGGACTAAATGGAAAAGAAAGAGAAGTAATACAAGAATTTGAAGAGAGAGATATAAAGATATTAGCTCTTACAGAAACGAAAAAAAAAGGGGAACAAAGATATAGAAGTAGAAAATGGGCATATAATAATTCTAAGTACGGTAAAACCCGAAAATAGGGCACAAGCTTTAGTAGGATGTATAGTGGAAAAGAATACGAGGAAATACTTAAAGAAATGGGATTGTATCTCGGAAAGAATTCTAGCACTAGAGTTCAAAATGGAAATGGAAAAGTGTATATTATGGTTGTGCATGGCCCTGACGAGAATAAAAGAATAAGAACCAAGGATAAATTCTGGGAAACGGTCTCAAATACAATAGAAAATAAGAACGGGAAAATAATCGTTATGGGTGACCTTAATGGAAGAGTTGGGAAGAGATCAAGAGGCAGGAGAAACAGTAGGGGTCCACGGTGAAAATATCAGAAACAACAATGGGAAAAGAATAATAGACTTCTGTATTCAAAATAACCTGATAGTTACAAACTCCTTTTACAAGCACAAGGAAATCCATAAATACACCAGAGTAGTGACTAGCCGAAATGAGAAATCAATTATTGATTATATAATAATAAATAGAGAAAATAGAAGAGACATCTAAAATGTAAGAGTTAGAAGAAGTACAGAAGTAAATAGTGACCACTTTTTGCTCATGGCTGAAACAAACATAAGAAAACATACTTCAAGACAACGTAGTAACAAAGAAAAAAAAAGATATGTCGTACAAGGGCCCTGAAAAAAAAGCAATAAAATCATAGAAACTAGCAGAAGAACAAATAGCACAACAATTCACTCTAAAAACTGAGGCAATGTTTGAAGAATGTAACATAGAAGAAATGAGCAGATAAGGAATTATTTTAAAGATACAGTCAGAGAAAGTGCAAAACTGGTTTGTGGGGAGAGAAAGATAAATAAGAACAAAAAAGAGACGCCTTGGTGGAACGGAGAAATCATAAAAGAAGTCAAGATGAAGAAAGAAAAATGGAAGTGTTGCCTGGCTGAAAGTACTAATAGCAGATATAACGAATACAAACAGCAGAGAAATAAGGTAAAAGAAATGGTAAAGGAAGCAAAGAAGAAATCTTGGGAAGACTTCGGAGATAAGATGGAAGAAGATTACCATAGTAACCAAAAATTATTTTACAAGATACTAAAAAATGCAAAAACGGGAAAGCAACAACCAAAACTGAAACAATTGAAAAACAAAAATGGAGTTATAGAAACGGGCGGTGATAAAATCATGGAGATATGGAAATAATACTTCCAGGAGCTTCTACGAAATGAAGAAGAAAGTGAATATGAAAACGAAGGGATAGCAGTCAAAAACATAGAAACGGAATCAAGAATAGAGCTAAAAAAAGTAACAGAAGCAATAAAGATGTTAAAGAAAGGAAAATCAGCCAGTCGTGACCAAATTACGGCAGAAACGCTAAAAAACTTAGGGATGAAGATTTTTAACAAAGCATGGGTCAGAAGCAAAGTACCAAAGGACTGGGAAATTGGCATCTTGATACCAATATATAAAAATGGGGATAAGACAGATTGTAAAAATTACAGATGCATTACCTTACTGAGTATAGTGGCTAAAGTGTATGAGAGAATTCTAGAAGGGAGGTTGAGGGAAGAGAGAGTTTTTACAACAACACCAAATTAAATTTAATTCTCGATTAACTTTTAATTCAGCTTATGTAAACTGGCCCTAAATGTTTAACAATTCTTCTTTGAAAGCCAAGAAGAAACATCGCGTAAACTCGATTCTGTGTGTAATGGTTTTAAAAGATGTAATCATAGTTTCTTTTCTAATAGAAAATATAAATAGTGCTTAGCAATGTAGCCTATTTCTAATTAAAAATCAAATAGAAGGGTGTAATTGTATTCTCTTTGCATCTCCTGGTGGTGCAGTGCTATTTTGTATTTGGACGCACAAAGTTCGATAAGTAATTACCGACTAACTAAGATAAATTCCATCTTGATATTTTGCAAGCTTATAGAAGAAATATCAATAAATATGTACATATTTTTTGAAATTTCAAATCATCGAGTTATGTTGAAAATTAATTTTATAAAGTAAAATGTTCTGGAAATTACAGTAAGTAAACATGAATTTGACTGTTATGTACATGTCAAGAAAAGGTATTTCTCGCCCTATTAATTAAGCTAAATTGCAAGCCCCTGCCGTAAATAGATCGAGAAATATACACGCTTAAAAAGAACAGTGCATGCAAATTTTACCTTAGAAAAACGTTTTAAAAAGATTTCAGTAAAATCTAAAGCATGAAAGTCAAGTTTCTTCAAAAATTGTGCAATTTGAGGTGGAATGACTCACCTAGCAACTGAAGAACACAGATCAGAATTAGGAAAATTAAAAAACATTTTCTAGTAAAATTTCTGCCCTTAACAAATTTTTACCAAAGAAATAACAACCACGCTAAATTACGTCTTATTCTCAATTAGAAAAGTGCACGTGCCGCATTAGCACAATGAAGTACAAAAAATAATTGCAATTCACTTGTCTTTTTATTTTCGCCTTTTTCTGTTAAAACTAATGGTTGGAATTTGTAACAGTAGTTGCATTTCTTCATGCGACACGGTTAAACGACCCGTAAAGTACAAGAGATTATTTCTAAAAGTACGAGAAAGTCCAGACGAACTCTCCTCGCCCATTTTTTCCCAGGCGAACATTAGCAGAAAGATAAAGCGCGATTGCATCCTAAAAACTTGACTATGCTTTAAGACCGCGTCTTGCCAGCTAAAGTATTAAATTAATGGCATAAAATTAGAGTTCATTAAAATGTAAAGTTTAGAGTCGGTTCTGCAAAGTTTGAGTGCTCCTTTCATTATTTCCGTTATCCTTAGAGAGATTCAAATAAAGCTTGTTTACTTTATGTTCACTTATATCACAAATATGAAAGGAAAGCAAATCTAGTTAGTTACACCGAGAGCGTTTTAATGCTGAATGGATTACTTACTTTGAAACTTTAACATAGAGATACAGATCATTGGGATAGCTGAAAGAGCGACTTTCTAAAGAAAATGAAAGTAAGTTTCCCCCGACGTTCATCTATTTAACAAGATGGCAATTTTTCTAAGAAAATTAAACCTGCTTGCTTACTCACACTTTCGGGTTTTCCTCGAGAACGACATTAAATGCTTATTATTTCCCTATCTTCTTCTTTTCTTTATATGCAAATTTATAATTTCGCAATGACTAAAGCAAAACAGTCTATAGTTTTTACGCGCTTTCCAACCGTTGGTTGGAAGGAAGGAAATTCTAAAATATTTGATAAGAAGCATAGAAATTAGCTCAAAGTACGATTATCGTCGTTTAACTAATTAAACACTTAGTTTTATGTTGGAGATAAGAAAATGGAAATGAAATTCGCTTACTTATGACATTTAAAAAGGTTTTAGTTGGGAAAATGCTTTTCGGTACAATAAATTCTATTATCTAAAGAGGTGCGCCCTTTCTACTTTCGTTTGCAAATATTTCAGTTTACTTTTGCAAGATCGAATCGATAAGGGAAAAACTGCATTTTATTAACGAAGGGGGAAAAAGTTTGATAGCTGTAATTGGCGTTGTTGATGGCTGGACACATCGTAAATCAATAATGATCTTTTCACGTGTCCTATTAAGTTCCTCGAACAATTACTACAACTAGGACGTCAGTGTTGTATTTTTCAGCACTTTTATTTTTAGGTCAAACCTTTGAATGGAATTTTGGATTTTATCGAATTTATCAAGGGAAAAATAAATAATAACTGTAAAGAGCAAATAGATACATTGCTATATGTATGCATAATCAATCAATCAAATCAGTTTCACAAATTTTATCCAATTTATTATTCAGAAGAGAAATACTACCTACCATCAAGTGGCTGTAAGTACACCATTAAAATTAGGGATTTGAATCAAAAGAAAAAAAATATAAAGAAAAATCGTAATTATTACCACGGAGTAGAAAATGAAATTCTGATAGGCAGTCAGCTATTTTCGATTAATAATACAAACAAGTTTCGAGTGGTTTTTAACTTTCCATAATCTCAACATATTCGGTTTAATTCTACCCTATTATAAGTTTTAATTCCATTTAAAACGACAAAATTGGATTTAGTTAGAAAAATGAATTTGGACAAATTTTATTTAAGATAAGAAGCAACGACGCACTTGGGCCTTGTTTCAGAGCCTCACGTAGTTGGGAATGTTATTCTACATTGATTTTTCGTTTTTTCTGCACTGGATGTCTTATTCTGTTATTTCAAAGCTCATACTGTTGAAAGAAGATTTCGTATTTTGGATTATAATAACAATGTTGCTTGGACTTAATATTCATATTAAATCCGCAGCGATAATATACCTGATATAATACAACGCATTGCAAATTATTCTCAGGGAGAGATGGTTTGGAATAAAAAGGAAATTTCATCATCGGTTGCGTGCGAAATGTTTGAGTTCTCTTCATTTAAGAACAGAATTCACAGAAGAGTTGAGAGTAAGAATGCGATTAGATATAATACAATTTATAGAAGTCTGTTCCAATATTTACCTATTCCGCTAAGAAAAACCACATAAAACTTATTTCTAGTGAAAGCAGTTACTCTAAAGGTTGAATCCAAAAGGCTCTTCTCGGTAACTTGTACAACCTACAGTTTGCATAACCAAGAGCTAACTGGTTGGCTTGTACATACGTTCTCTTAGACATTAATAATCCTAAGAAATTATAAAAGAGTAGAAATCTACGAGCGCCAGTGCCTTGCATCCAATGATATCCTGCACAGGAACAATGCGCAATTTAAAGGCACAAACAATACAAGGCGTTTATAACTAATAGACCATAGTATAGGTTCCAATGCAACGGAGGACAACAAACCACCCTTTTAACGCGGCAGACCAAAAGATATAACTAACACATGGGCTGAAAAGTCCCAGGCCTAACAAAGAAAACACGGTTTTTTTTATTCAAAATTAGCTTTATTCATCAACGTAATTTCCATCAAGAACAACGCAATCATTCCAGCGCCGCTATAACATTTCAATACCACTTTTGTAGAACGATTTATCTTTTGCCTCAAAATAGGACTCAGTTTCAGCGATAACCTCTTCATTCGAGCGAAATTTCTTACCAGCAAGCATATTGTTTTAGGTCTGCGAACAGCCAGTAGTCGCTGGGAGCCAAATCTGGCGAATACGGTGGATGTGGGAGCAATTCGAAGTTCAATTCATGTAGTTTTGCCATTGTTTTGACTGACTTGTGACACGGTGCGTTGTCTTGATGAAACACAATTTTTTTCTTTGCCATATGCGGTCGTTTCTTTGCAATTTCGGCCTTCAAACGCTCCAATAACGCTATATAATATTCACTGTTGATGGTATTTCCCTTCTCGAGATAGTCGATGAATATTACACCACGCACATCCCAAAATACCGAGGCCATAACCTTTCCAGACGATTGTTGTGCTTTCGGTCGCTTTGGACGAGGTTCACCAGTTGCTGTCCACTCAGATGACGATCGTTTTGATTCCGGAGTGAAGTGATGGATCCATGTTTCATCCATTGTCACATATCGACGCAAAAATTCCGGTTTGTTACGTTTAAACATGGCCAAACACTGCTCAGAAACATCAACACGTTCTTGTTTTTGGTGAACAGTGAGCAAACGCGGCACCCACTTTGAGCAGAGCTTTCTCATAGTCAAATGCTCATGCAATATAAAGCCAAGACGTTCTTTTGATATCTTTACGATGTCAGCTAACTCACGCAACTTCACTTTTCGATCATTCAAAACGATTTTGTGGATTTTTTTTATGTTTTCTGGTGTTACCGCCTCATTTGGACGTCCACTGCGTTCTGCATCATCGGTGTCTCTACGACCACGTTTGAAGTCAGCAAACCAACGTTTTATTGTTGTTTCTGATGGAGCGGAGTCCCCATAACACTTTTCAAGCCATTGCTTCGCTTGAACGGTATTTTTTCCCATCAAGAAGCAGTGTAAAATTAAAACACGAAATTGTTGTTGATCCATTGTTTTGAAAATAACAAAAGTAGCGTCACTCTTAGCACAATAACTCACAAAATAATGAATAGAATATCATGGAATTTTAACAGCTGTCTTTTGAAGGTTAGTACTAACTGAAAAAGCGGTGAATCCAATAGAACTAGCGCCATCTATTTGTTAGGCCTGGGACTTTTCAGCCCATGTGTTACTCCGCATACGGTCTGATTTGCGTGAGCTCACGTTGAAAATCGAAGACGCTAGGACAACTATCAAAAGCGCAATTGCAAAGCAAAGTTAAATTTTAAATACATACACTTTACAATCACAACTAGAACACTACACTCGCTCTCCAAGATGTTAAAGTCTCGGCGGACGGACACACGTCCGAATTCTAACCGCGGCGAAAGCTGCTTAACTCTGAATAGCGCAGAATGTGCAGGCCTATTCACTCTGCTGTACTGCCGGTTAAAGTTGGAATTAACCAGTATAAAAACTGTGTAGAAAATTTCTATTGTACCTAGCAGTTTGGATCTTAAACAATAATGACATTTAAAGATTCTTCAAAACAAAAAATCACAGAAATGATTATTAAAATTAGAAATTTTAAAATAGTAAGTAAATGTACTTATTTACGGATGGCACCGTCTTGCAAATCTTGAGTCGACAACGGTACGCTGTTAAGTAATCATCGAACAAGGAGCATGGAGGCCATTCGCGTTTAGAAACCATTCATATTATTCGCAAAGTGTACGGCTTTAACAGTTACTTATGCGAATAACACAAAGTGAATACTCATCCTAGCAATAATCCGGCTTTGAAAGACTTACCCCAATTGGGTCGGAGGTGTTAGACAACTTTAAACTTACATTGGGATATACAACAACAATAAAAAGTAACAAGATTGCCATGCGATTCTATACAATTAATAAACGGAATAACAAATATACCAAAAAAAAAAGTTGAACGCCAATCTTTTCTTGAAATTGGGGAAGAACAGAAGCCCAAGACAAACTTATTATCAATTAACACTACACAAGAAAACAACGTAATAAAAAACCAATTAATACGTTTTACTGCAATTCAAAAAGCAACGAAAAGTTATATAAACAAATGCATCAAGCTTTAAATGTTATTCTTTCCTTAAACACTTGAGATGACGTCATCCCGGTTTTATTGTAGAGATCCCGCAAACACTCCTGACCATGCTGCTGCGCGAAGGCGGAGTTAAAATTGAGGAAAGGGAACTGGCGAACGAAAGAAAGTTGGCGAGTGCATATTACTTAGCGCGGAAGAGGTAAAGAAACGAATTTACCGCTAACTATATTATTAGTAATATAAAGATCAATAGTTTAAAACTATAACGATGTTATTTTCTTTTTTAAAAAAACTTTAAAAGACATTTTACACGCAACAATGACAGATTAACAATGAACAAAAGCTTTTTGGTTACACTTATCTCTGTTTTCTTTAGAAAAAGAAAATTCAAAAATTTAAAAATATTATCTTTTCAAGTTTAAGCTCAGACAAATTATCTGAGTACAAAACACATCCAGATTCATATATCGTATTATTCGAATTTTATTTGATTCACTGACAGAGTTTTTTGTTGGTTCCCTAAATTTCACGAAGCTGCACCCCAAGCGGTTTGGATTTACCGCCGGCAATTCTCCTGGACTAGACTTCAGAGAATAATACAGGATAACCAAGATACGAAGTTGACAAACAGTATAATTTGTTGAAATTTAACGACGGCAGAAGGTTCCCATTAAAACTCACACATTGGGGAATGAATCCCCAACAAAAACAAACATCAATTTAACATCCTGTTGCTTCAAGAATCAACGATACAACAATGAATTGACAGGGCGGATAATGATCATGAAGAAGCGTAAGCCAGTTCTGTGCTGAATTCCAAATGCGAAAATGACTTAACCTATAAAAATTAATTTAAAAAGGTAATCGATGATTTTCGACCTTTGTTTTACTTTTTTAATTTGAATTAGGAATTTTAGAAAATTCTCAAACCAGAAATAGGATTATTATACAAGAGAACAAAACATATCTAAAAAAAGTTGAAATACGGCAGTTTTGGTGTTCCAGTACCAACCTAGTTTAATAAATCCTTGGCGGGATTTGAAAAAATTTAAAGTTATCTTATACAAAGTAACGAACCGTTACAACACAGATTAAAAAGTGGTTTAGACGATTTAAAGATGGCCGTACATAAGTTGAAAGCGACCTGCATTCTGGCAGGCTCGCAACAGCAAAAACTCCTCAAGATGTGGAACGAGGGTGAGTTTATTAATCAAAATCGTCGTTTGACTGTACCAAAAAGTTTTGAAACGAGTAGGTGACGCAGTTTATCCAGCAATTTCTTGTGAAAAACGATATTGTACAGCTTCGTCAGCACCCGTACAGTCCCAACTTGGCTCCTTACGACTTCTGGGTGTTCCCCAAATTGAAACATACCCTTAAACAAAGAAGATTCGACAAAATAAAAAGAAATAAAAGAGAATACAACAAAGCAGTTATTAGCTATTCCAGAATCTGAATACACGGAGTGTTTCCGAAAGTGGGAGAATCGCTGGAAGAAAGTTGTAGTTTCCAAAGGAAAATACTTCGAAGAAGCATCATCGCCATTGACCAAAATTAGCTCTTTCTCTTACTACAGTACAAGGTCGGATACTTTCCGGACAGACCTCGTAATCATTACATGTAACTGTCCAACATGCATAATTAACCTCCGTATTTATATTCTATAATAATTAAATTTATTTAATACTGATATATTCTCTAAGCTAATTACATCTGGCCGGAATGGAACCTGAGCCTCTTTATAGTTAGATATCTAAGCGTTCAGAAAAAGTGATGGGACCCCCGAGAAGGTCTCTGATTTCTTGGGCGCAAAGAAAACTCAAGCTTACAAACAAACCTTGTGGTTACAGGTGTAGATAGATTTAATTAAGCGATAAGAAAACTGAAAGATAAAGCTGTAATCTGCCCCCTCCCCAGCACGGTCGGTATAAGCTCGTTGCTAAAACGCAGCTTGCATAGCCCAAGGCTAACTCTTATTCTGGATTTTGGGTTCCACAAGATATTAAAGATCCTGAAATAGAATAATAAGGGTAAAATAGTAACGGGCGTCAGTCCCCTGTTCCTAGAAATATCCTCCACAGCGACAATAGGATGGGATACTTTTGTAGCGAGCTAAAGATTAACTTCAAAAATAACCATAGCAATAATAGTTTGTCAAACATTTAAAGCTTATAACGTTCACTTTTTGTTCCCGCTACATGTGTTATATTTAACCGGTACTGTATGCCGGTGTGTTTTGTATTTTTTGTTAATAGATTTTTCTTGTTGAAAAAGCTCTTGTAACGCTTGTAATAAATTAATTATTCTTTTTGTAGCTTCTTTAATTTTGAAATCTATTTAGGGTTGACAAGCTTTTTCAACTTATTAATTACAACAAGCGGGACACAGGGTATAATTCTTCCAACATTTAAACTTATTTTATTTTTGCAGTATTTTGAACTGTTACAGTTACTTCGCAATATGTTACAGTTGTTGCTTGGATTCTGGTTAATTTACCTCAATGCGGGTTTAGTTAGCAATTTGATAAGGACTGGATGTTCTTATCACGATTTGGTAATTGTAATTTAGATTTCGCTTTTAATTATTTTGTCTCGACTTTCCCTACATTCTGTATATGATCTTCGGGTAAGTGGTCAGAATTTCTATACCGCCTCATTTGGTTTTATTTTTTTTTTACTTAATTGTAATTTACAATTATATCATCGTAACAATCTAATATTGCTGCTTGCTCGTGTTGTGGGTTATCATCTGCAAGTCTCTTGTTGAACATCTAAATTTTCAACTTTCAAGATCCGGGATTTCTATTGCAGGGAGTTCGCTTCGGAGGTGATTTTGAGTTCCGTGTCGCGCAAGCAAGACTTAGTAGAGCGGAAGCTTTCTTCTAGGCACTTTCACGGTTGGTATTTGTGACAGAGCTGTATCAATTTTCTATAAGTTTGTGACAAACCTCAAATCCAGCGAAAGTAAGTGGGTTTTGTTTTTCCTTTTTTTGGTCTCTTGGGAAATCTTTTGCGTTCTTTAGCTTGTTACTTAACCTTATAAAAATGGGATTGTTTTATGAAGATTTCCTTTGCACCGCACAGTGGGCCAGGAGACCAGTAAAAGTGGTCAAAAATCAAAATCCGCATTGATCCATGATATAATTATTATTGTATTTAAAACCTTTGAGAGTAGTTATAGCAACAATATTTTGTTGATTACATTATTTTTGTATCAGTTATAATAAGATTAAGTAAAAACATATACGGAAATTTCTGTTCGTCTCTTTTTACTTTATTGTTGATATAATCAAGTTTTATATTATTTTCCGGATTTCTAGTATATTAATATATTGAGAAAAGGTCAAGAATGAACAGTATATTACATAAAATGGAAGAAAGCAACAATAAATTATGATATATTACATTCCTCTTGTATTCTCACGAGCATTCTAATCATAACTACCTACTTCCGATTTACCATTCTCCGAGATTCCATCTTCTACAAGGGAAACTTTAACGATATTTACTGCGAATAGTATGTATTTTAAGAAAAAGTTGCTACTTCTTGCTACTTTTGCTCTATAACTTAAACACACATGTGTAAACAAATCAGTGCCCACATTTAAAGAACTAGTTATACCGATCCCACAAGAAGTAAAAGATTTACTTGCTGTTCCCGACTTAAACAGTACTAATTTCGATAAAGATTATAATTCAGATGAATTAGAAGAAGAAACTGTAAATTTAGGAATTTTAGATACATTTATTTATTTACATGATCTTCAATTGTCAGAAGAAGAAGTAGATATTGAAACATGCAGCAAAATAAAACATGAATTAAGTTAAACATTAGTTTCTCTGATTCTAAAATTGTGAAAGGCGAAGGGAACGTTAAAAAAGTGCCCCGATTCGTGAGAGGCAAGGGGACTCACCCTAAAAAAGCGCCGCGCAACAAGGGATCTGATATCGAACTGTAACCTCCATGTTGTAAATCCTAGAAACTACAATATTTGCTAGATATTTTACGTGTTTTACGAGGTATGGAACTGTGGCCACCTTTACTGGTCTCCTGGCCCACTGTGCGCCGTAGGAAGATATTTTTCGTCGTTGTGAAGTGTTCCGCAACCTCGTGATTTCAGTTTTACTCCGGATCGATCTATCTGACTTAAACTTTAATCTTCGTTTCAAGTGGCGGACTTCTTATCAGCTAGTCCTACTTTATCAACATGGCCGTTAATCTTCTGAATTTCCACAAGTTAAATTGATTAAATTTAATCTAATTTCTATATTTTTCTTTTTTTTTTGTATTTTAGCTTAATTCACTTAAATGCATTTCGAGGAAATTGTTTTTTTTTTATTTAACAGATTCGAAAAAATTTTAAATTCTTGTGATTTATTCATTATTTGTTGGTTTTAATTAACTATGATAAAAAAAGAAAATAAAATAAACTTAAGAAGAGCGTGTTAAAAGAGTTTGGTTTTTCGTGTACTTTATTATACATTTTCCCGCCCTAATTACAGCCCTGTAATTTAGGGAATTGGAATTGTGGTAAGTCTTTTTTCTTCTACTCATAGTTAGCGTTTCATAAGCTTCTGTTCTCAATATTTTCTTTGTTGTATATTCATGAACTTCTCTATTTTAAGAAATTTTTATTTGCACATTTTATGACATTCAACTGTGTGTATAAATTCCCTGCTTGCATATCACCATGTGACCTGATAGATATGCTTTAGTTTTAAACCTGACTTCATTTTTTTATATGAATAAACCGTCTTCGCAAACACAGAGGGTTCCCCCACAGCTGCCACTAAAGTTCAGAAAGACTGCCTTCAATCAAAACTTTTACCAAAAAAAAATTTTTCAACAGGTTTAGTTATCTGAACACAAGCTAATTAAAATCAATTTGAGAGCTAGACGAGCTGAAAAAAGTAACGAAAAAAGCTTGAAAGCAACATAAATAAGATCTACAGGTAAGACTAATAATTAAAACAAACCTGAAAATATATGGCGGCCTAAAGTTAGAGTTTCTGGGATGGCAATAAAAATTTACACGAAACTCTTTCTATCCTATAGGTTGGTTATGTGGTTATGGTTATAAGAAAAAGGTATGCAACCCAAACTACGCTTCGAAGACCTGAAAGTGAAGAGGTTTCTAGATGTTGCAGAAATGAAATTATGGAAGGTGTAACGTTATAGAAATAGAGCAATAAAAACAGGAATTTTGTTTAATATAATTATAACCAAGGAAGAACTAAATTTAAATAACATAAACACAGACCTTGCAAACCCAGGAAATTTTGTGGTAAATTTTCATTTGTTCGCCAATCGCTGCTATATATTCTTCTTAAGCATGCACATCTGAAACTTACAGGCACTACCTGAGTTTTAGTATCAAATTGCCATTAAAAGATCTAGCTATCACAATTATGATTATAAAGATATTTCGGCTTGCGCGATACACTCAGATCAATTTAGATGGTTTAGCTGATTCTTGAAGACCATATGACAGGTAATTTCTTTTTTTTTTAACTAATGGTAGATTCAGAAAAATCAAAAAACCATCAAACTCTGAACGCCAACAGTTAGAAATCTCAGTTCAAAATGATAAGCTGTTTAATAAATACTGAACGATGAACTATTAGACGGATGAGACGAAATCAAACTGAGTAAAACCGAATTTAAAAAGCAAAATAAAAGAAAGGCTTAGAAATATTAAAATAAGTTAAAATAAATTATGCAAACTTCAGAATCTAGGGCAATAAATAAATGATCGGTAAGACTTTTAGCTTCACAACATAAATTTTTCTGTTAAAATGATTTTTATCGACTTGAAGCCCTCTAAAAAGGGCATTGAAGAATATGCAACACAAACTACAACTAATAAGGAACACAATGCACTTTCACACTTTTATGCACGTCATGAAACTAAAACATTTGTGTCTATCATGAAATTAAGATTTACCTCAAATTGGTACATGTTTCTCGGTATCTCTGTTAATGTAGACAATTTTGCCTTATATAAGCAAACGCAAAACCTTCCTGAGGCTCGTTAGAGAAATGCTCCAAAAGAAAACCGCTCAGATGGTATGCAATTTGTGCATGCTTTTATTGTTATTTGAGAATTGTGTACATCTCCGTGTACTTTACGTGCCCTCCGTTATATTGTATCAGCTTGACTCTTGTAGCGTGAGAATACTTATCGTTGGCCGCTCCGTATGCTTGAATTATCAAGTTTTCGGTAACAAGTTAAATTGGTATAAATATCTCGAGTACGCGAAAACATAAAGTTCCGAGTTCCGAATGGTGTCCGTTCGAGGCAGACGTCGGCAGTAGTCCCTCCCGTTCCCTAAACAG
>VTPC01002022.1:57702-83833 GCA_011009095.1 Ignelater luminosus
TGGACGCACCACGGATTCTAGAGTAAGAAATATTTAAACTTATGATAATGTTGTGTGTATCTTTTGAATAGCAATTAGTTTTGTTAAGAAAATTAAGCTGGGGTAACATTATAAATATTTCCGGAAAGAGGTTTAGAATTCTTTATTAATTTATTTCAGGGATTTATTCTAATTAATTTACTGTTTCTTCTCGATTGAGACAATTTGATGATTTTCTCTTTTTGGTGTAAAGTAATGTAATTATAGTTTCAGATTACAATTTAATTTTGTTATTCATTTGCCATTTTGTTTTTGTTTTACAATATTTAAAATTATAACAGCGGGTTCATCAAACTCGTTTGCGTAAAGTTACGTCATTTGATTTATGTAGTCTTTTCAAAATATTGTTTGTTTATGTTTGTAACTGATGTCTTTTTAATTGATTTTAATATTCTATATTGAATTCGTTTTAATGTTATCTCTAAATCTAATATATATTGTCCAGATTTGAACCTTTGTTAATTACTTTCCTTTTCTGCATTTTAAAGTTATAATAAATTTATTGTGTGTTACCTATTTTGGTATTTTATTTGATAAATATTACTTTGGTTGATAGTCAGGTAATGTTTTGGGTTATGAGCGTCTCAGGTTTCTAGTAACCAAGAGTCTAAATTTTGCCTTTATTAATTTTAAAGTTTTATGAAGTCAATGATTTATAAAGTCTATTTTAATTATGAGAGAGAGAGAGATGCTAGAACTTATTATAGATCATGATGTGTCTATTTTGTGTTTTTAAGTCATGTATAGGGTCAATTTAAGCCCTACGGGTAAGTTGAGAGTACATTTTAGCATCCAGATACAATTTCAAGTTTCAGTATACAGGGTGATATTTCTTATGGACATCCTTATACAGAGCGTTCGCCCATGTGGGGACGGGTCGGCGGATTATTTATTTTAGTATAACTGTTTCCTGGCGCCCTTTTGGTATCTCTTTTAGGCTTTTCAGTTAAAAGCTAAGTTTTAGGCTCAGGTAAGATCATCAAAGCCTGGGTTATTTACTATTTTGGAACCTACTCCCGTCTTCGACATGAGCTATGGGCTTGAACATCTACCGATATCTGGCTTATACGGGACTCGTGCATACTTTTGGGCATTTTCCCGTTACAAATGCCCCGGAGCCGGTGTCCCGTTCCACCCGCGTACGTCGTTAGCTAGGGGGAGAGGCGCGAGTATTGACGAGAGTGTTTGATTTCAGTGCTCTCCTGGGTACCCGCTCTCCGAACACGCCCCGGGCTGCGGAGTTAGTAGGTTTGCGAACCCAAAGTCCTCGTTACCACTGTTTTCGTCTGCGCCTAGCGGCCGGTACCGGGCCCTGAAAACCATTTGTATGCCGTTTCTATCTGTTACCGCGAGTGTAGTTTACTTCAGAGCCAACATCAGTCTTCAGGACTCTACCGGCAACCAACCGCTAGGCCAGCGGGCACCTTTAACATATTGGGGTCATTGGCCCCCGAATACCACCACTTTGCAGTTCGCCATTGGAACAACACCAACAGCCGCTCAAGATCGGAATCGCTTTCGTTCGTCATCATCAGAAACCTCCGGCAGCGAGCCGACGCCATTATCAACAACATCAACAAGAAAAAGTTCTAACAACCATCAACTCAAGACCCCTTTAGAGAGACCGCCCACCATCAATAACAACTTCAAGTACTTAATACAACTTGACCGAAATTATATCAACGACGCTCGTCCCATTCCAACAACGCCTTCACCGGACGCTGCTACCACCACCACCATCTGCTGCTGCACAGAGTTCACCTAACCTAACCTAACTTTCCGAATCCAACGGCTGGTCAAGTGTCAATGAACAGAACTAAGATCGTATTCTGCCTCGCATTTCAAATTATCAACGTAATTATCTAGGTCGAAGTAGCTCCTGGAAGCTTAGAACGGGAAATAAACTTTGACTTGTCTTGTTGACAGCATAAAGAAGTGATATTGTTATCGTTATCGCAAGTAATGTTAACAGGCTTTATAGTTGCATATAAACACAGCGTTATGTTATCGAATATATGATAATGAACCCGCTATACAACGAATTAATGAATTAAAAACAATAGCACAGCTAAATAACAAAATCGCCGTATTGCAAACACAACAAGCTTTGCCTTAAGCGTCAAATAACATTCCGATTTATGGAAATGCACAACAGTGAACAGAATACTTTACGGACGAAAACGAGCTTCAAAAAAAGGTCGTTGAAGTCCATAGTAGGAAAACTAAAACAAAATATGAACTTAACAACACTCTAACACCATTGCAATCAAAAAAGAAAGATATCAGGGGTGGTTTTGATCATAGAATCCTAATCGTGTCACAGACTTGATACGTAATACCTACATTTCTCGATATATATTAAAGTTGACAACCGCAACCCAAGATAAGAACAGAATTCCCTTTAAGCCGGATAAGTTGGCTTGACTATCCAACATCTTCTATTTTTTTATCCGTTACGGTAGATAATTACTAGTGGGGTCCGAAATACAGTAAGTTAGGGGGTCTCTCTAAGCTCAGTCCCAGAGGGAACAAGAATAATAGGGTTCGTCGAGTAAAAGCAGAAATACAAGAGGAGCTCACAGTTAAAATAAAAGCTGCTTTTACGATATGTATGTAAAGATGGTAAGTGGGAGAAAAAAATAGAACTCTCTACCGAAAAAAACGGAGATGGTGATATTGTACAACAAATATAAGTGAAGGCATGGCAGAAATCAAAAATACCATACTTAAAAACTAGTATTAAATATCTAAAAGTTAGGATTGGCACTAACACAAACCTGAAAAGATATATAAGGAGAGCGGCAAAGACATGAAAAGAACTGGAATACAATTCAGCAATTTCCAATGAAGATCTTTAAACAAACAGAGTTACACGAGAGAAATAGTTTTACTTACTTTACATAGTCCTGGTCCCTCATCTACCGGCCAGTGTAGGAGGTTGACAAAAAGTCCGCCAAGCCGACCTGTCCTGAGCTACATGGGTAGCTTGACCCCAAGTGTAACCACGCACTCTTAGGATAGAGCTGATGTTATTAGCCCAGGTGGTCCGTCTTCTTCCGCGAGGTCTCCTTCCTTCCACCCTCGTCTCAAATGCTTGTCTTGGGTACCTGGAGTCTTCAATGCTCTGGACATGGCCAAACCATCTTAGCTGGGACGCTTTCACCTTGTCCAACAGGGGATTCACTCTGAGATCTGTCCTGATCCTTGAGTTTTGAATGCGATCTCTTCTAGTTTCCTCAAGTACTCCTCTCAAATACCTCATTTCAAACTTGCTAGTGAGGCTCCATGTTTCGCAGCCGTAGGTAAGAATGGGTAGGTATGTTGTCCTGTACACTCCACTGACCTCCTGTTTTCTTGGGAGCTTAAGCCTGATGGCATGCATTCATTTCTGTGCCAAGCTTTTCGTCACTAGAAATCCACACACCTGATACTTAAATTGATGCACCTGCTCCAAACCTTGTCCTTTAATCATGATATGGTGGGTGCACTGTTCTCTAGATATTATCATCTTCTTGGTTTTGTTTATGTTTGCGTTCAACTCCACCTTCCCTAAGACCATAATCAATAGCTTGAGGTTGTATTCCAACTTGCGAGCTGAGTCCGCCATCAATACCAAATTGTAGGCATATATCAGCAAAATATCAAAATCAGTCGCCAATTTCCCCGCTTGAATTTCTTGAAGTCTGAACACTTCTTCAACGGCTTGTCCATAACTGCGGTGAACAACAAGGGGCTCAGGATATCTCCTTGTCTTACTCTCGAGTTGGTACTGAACTGCTTTGAGGTACAATGATTGAACCTTACTTCGTTTCTGCAGGTCAGTTCGTTTGAGACGCGGAAAGATCTCAGGGCTTTCCATATGGATTTCCAAGGTATCCAGTTCATGATATCAATAAAGCACAAGTGAAGTTCTTTGTTATATCTATAGTTTTCTCTGTAGCTTGCCGAATCACTAATATGGCGTCCTTGGTCCCTCGGTTAGGTCGATAGCCGCAATAAACTTCCTCCAGTTTTGCCTCTATTTGTGTTTCTAGCGTCTTCTCCAGTATACGTGCATAGACCTTTTCGAGTACACTTAGTAGTGAGATGCCTCGATGGTTACTGCATTCACGGTTCTCTCTTTTCTTAGATACACTACAATAACTAGAAGCTACCAGTCTTCCCGGATTGTGAATGTCTCAAGTGGGTGTAAAGCTTTCTGTACCTCAAAAAGGTTTGGAGCTGCGTCTGGATGATTGCTGGTCAGCCGTCTTTAACTTTTTGTTTCAACTTCCTCATCATCACTGTCTTCCCATGTCAGGAACTCCTGAAAGTGTTCCTTCCATCTTTCCATGATCTCATCTGGCTTTTTAAGTATGACTCCATCTTTACATTTTATGAAGTTTAGAGGACCATCTCCATTTGTTTCCTTACGCATGTTCCTCATCACCTTGTAAAACAGTTTCTGATTTTCCTGAGCACTCTGTTCTAACAAACTGTCAAATTCCTCCCGAGCCAATTGCTTTGAGACTCTTACTACCTGCTTGACCTTCAATCGTTGTTCTTTGCAAGCATTGTAGGATTGTTGTGTTTTGTTTAGAGAATAAGTTTTCCACAACTCCGTTTTCTTTCTCACTTGTTACTCCTTCCACCTATCGAGATGTTTCCTTGCATATCTGATGTCCTTGTCAGAACGGTAGTTTTGAAGTTTTGTCATTTATGAGAGAAATAAAAGTACAGAATAGAAGCAAAAGAAACAAAAGGCAACAGAGAGGTTAGCAACCCCCATCCATAGTGATACTATCCGTGATGCTGGTTAGGGAAAAGAGGAAAAGAGAATTTTTCTAGTTTTGAAGGTTTTTGCCTCTAAAAGAATAATTTACGTTAGGTTAAATTAGATGGATAATACTAGAAATCTCATTTCGAATCGTTACATTATCATGAGTCTTTACGTTATAGAAATTTTTTAGCACAAATAAATTGTTATACTACAAAACACAAATAATATTTAAAAATAGTTTAATAAGATGTTTAAACATTCTGTCAAATGCCTTATAGATTTTTGTTTGTTCTTAGGACACTCATTTACGTATAGTAATATTAAAACACTGCAGTTAAATGAATTTGTGTTTCCAATGAATCATTTAAGCGAAAGGTTAAACATTTGACCAAAGGCTATTAATTTTGAGTTCCTTTGGTTTTTTGCTTTAAAACGGGCCAAATATGTATAACAAAGTATTCATCTGAGCAAATGTTGTAAAAACTGTTATTACATGAGCTAAATTTCAATATTTTAACCCCAATATTAAAGTTAGTCACGAATACCTATAAGGAAATTTGATATTAAATAATTTGAATAAGATTTCTTTTTGAAATCTGTGCCAGCTCCAGTTTAAATTGAACTTGAATCCTAGTCAGGTTACAAAATATAAAATCTGATTGAAGATCCGTTCTGGATTAGATTCATTCAATAGATGAATGTGGTTGTTTACGCTTTACAGGTTATGAACCATATAAATTCCGGATCCTAAACCCGATACTCCTATTCTAACGAACACCACGAGGTGTTATATCTTTCTTTGAAGTTTCGAGAGCAGCGTAATATGTGTGTTCCTTTTATCACCTCTAGGTATTTCATCTGCATAAACTAAATTTGCCAAACCAAAATTGATTAAGCTAATCGCATCAGATTTCATACGCTTCACCGACTTTATATTGTAGGAAACCTAATTGTATTGCACGTCGCTATTTTTTCTTATCATTGCCATAATCTATAAATAGAGTTACAAATTTATCCAATACACCAAAATCGATTTTTTTCTTTTTTATCTTCTTATGCTCCCACTTCTAGTTTTTACAATAAAAGTTTATATTATTTACCAGGAAACAATACTATAAAGTTCTCAAATATCTGTTATTTACCTTCCTATTCTGTTCTTATAATTGTTTTAAGATGTATTTTTGAAGTGAATTCCTTTGTATTCTGCAGTTCTGATTGTAAGTTCAAAATTGAATTAACTTCTTGCTTTATATATAACACCCACCAAAACGCTCACGCGTTTCCTCTAACATCATTTTTCGGTTCGCAAGATACCAGAGGAAAAAAAGGAGAAGATTCTATATAGAAACATCCGCCTACTTGTTAAGTGTAAACTAATTACACAATTTGCTCTCGACAAGCACTTACCCTTTTGAAGAGAAAAGTAGAAAAAAAATTGTAACACAAAAATGTCGTTGTACATAAATTTAACTTGCAAAGATTACTTAACTTTAATGAAAATTAAATAAAATAGAAACTGAAGCAATTTTATATTAAAATAAAATATTCAAAGATAAGTTAGGTAACTTTTATTATTTTATAGAGTTTAGATGCTCAGAATTTTCAGTAGTCACGTTTGTCTGAAAAGAAGCGTCGTAAGGTAGCTTACGTAATAGAAAGATTTTATTGTATCTGTGAGTCAGACAGACAAGGAATATAAAACAGAATTTTGCAGAGATATCATAGTCAAACTCGGTCATACTTCGCAGCGGACAGATATCAGCGCTTGGCAATTACAACAATGAACTGAAGAACGTCTTCCGAAATGGTGATAAATAAGAATAATCCTGTATTATTCGTTGGTCTTAGATTACATAATTAAGTGCATGAGGCCGAAGCAGTAGCTGTTTTTATTATGAAGGCAAAAGATACTTTTTTCAGCTTTTTCATCTTCTTTGCTGTTAAAGAATTTAGAGCAACTAGTCAAAAAGATCATTAAGCTTACATATAGTATATCAAATGTTTAGAAAAAAAGAAGAACTGTAAGAACCTCGAAAAGGGAATTTTATACGTTTAAGCCGAGATGTCACGGCTGGTAGTTCATCGAGCTATCCCGAGTTACTCAACGGACGTAGGGATCGATGGTTTGCTGTATATGTATAGCAGTAAGTGAGCATAAATCGAAAGAACTTGGCACTCACTTGTGCATACTCACAAGTATAATACATTCACGTTGTTTGAGCATGCTTTTAATTTGTCATGTTGGAAGCTGTAAAGCTACATTTTTGATGTATTGAAAACCGTCCATGCTTCCCAAATAGCATTCTTAACAATGTTGCCTTTTTTGCATCTGATTTGTCTAATCAAAACATACTTGACATGCAAATTTGAAAAGTATCTGGCAACATACTAAGCAATAAATAACGGACAACATAACCTTCAAACTTCAAGAAGGTAAGTCAAAGTCATTTCAACACACGAAGTCTTATTTACACGATTTTGCATACCATTTATATAACTTGAACTGTCAGATTTCCATGAGCAGGTCTCATCTAAAACCAACGTGAACAGGGTATACTTGTGGAGGCTCAATGGCTTTTGACCCTTCCCTCTGTTCCCAGTTCTTGTGATTTTTCTCTGACTCCATATAGTTACTCTTTCTATCTACCTTGCACGTCTTCTTGGTTCTTCAGCAGCACTTCCTCTTTGTTCTCCATAGCTACTTCATTTCCATTTCTAATATTTTCCTTTCTTCCGTCCCAGCTAATACATTTTATTGTAGAGAATGTGATACCTCCCAGCTCTTTTCAGCTCCTCTATTTCCTTGATTCTTTCTCAAATCAATCATTGTTTGTGATCCTTCTGAACTCGTTGTTAGCTTTCCTGTAACACTTCCTTACTTCCTCTGCATTTTGGTTGTTGAACCTTCTCCTCTCGTCCATTTTGGCTACTATTTCGAACGTAGTCCATAGCTTCTGTATCTTTCTTCTCTTTCTATATAGCCAATCATTTCTTTACTAACTTTTTTTATACCCGACTTTATTCTACCCCACTTCGCTTCTGCACTTTCCAAGGCAGTGTCCTTAACTGAATCTTTCATTTTTCTTTCTATTTCTTGCCCTATTTCTTCTTTATTTAACTTTTTTAACCTTTCCAAATCCCATTTCTTCTTGGTAGCTGCTTTCTTTATTCTTTTCGGTCTTGTCTCTACCTCTGTTACTAACAGTACATGATCGCTGTAAATATCAGTCCCTGGATATCCACAAGCTCGCTTTAAATCGTTCCTATACCGTTTCTCTATCAGAATGAAATCAGTCTGCCTTTTCAAGTATACAGCCTCCTTTTATGCCTTTTGAACATAATGTTCGTCACAATTAACAAGTTTTCGCTACAAAACTCAATTAGTCTAACTCCCCTATCATTTTGTTGCCCCAGTCCGTACTTTCCGACTTTTCCATCCACTTCTCTCTCTCCCACATTTACGTTCCGGTCTCCTACCTATTCTGCAGTATCCTTTACTTTCACTTCTTATTACGTTTTCTATTTTTGATAAACTTTCTTTACTTCATCATCATCATGGAAACTGATTGACATGTATACCTAGATGACTAGAATATTTTTTGGTAATATATCTATTTAATAGCTATAATCTTGTCACTAAATAACCTTACTTATACATAGTCTAACATTCTTACTAACAATAAAACTCACTCCACCTTTTCCCTGGCACTTCCACAGTAGTAGAAAACTGCATCCCCACACTCTTTCATCCGACTTCACTGACACCTATGATATCCGCTTTGTTTATCAGCATGTCTCTTCCTAAATTTTCAAAATTTTCATATTTTGACGTTCCGTGTACCCAACCTCGATTTTTTTCTTTCCTTCTTTTTTCCTTCACCTTTGCTCTTCGTACATAGTATGTTCTGGTCGGATATAAGCCAACAGGGCCGTAGCTAAGGATAGGCAGAGTAGGCATCCGCCTAGGGGCGCAACAAACAAGGGGCGCCATGAAAGCGCTAGGGCAAATGTAATTTCTTCGTACTAAAAAAAACGCAACTAAATAAAGAACAATGATAAAAATAATTCGTCAGTTTAAAACTACCCGTTCTCTTAAATTTTTGTGAATTTTGAAAAAACTAATGAAGAGTAGCAGTTCAAATTGGATTTTTATTGAATTTATGACTGACACAAGAAAGTTTTAATGATCAATTTCCGAATTTTTTTTTAAAAAAAGAGGGTTTAAGAGGTAAGTTGGTAAAGAGATAGGCTTTTTCAGACTTTTGTTAACAAAAGGGCCTGTACATAGAAATTATTTAGAGTACTATCCTAACATATAACACAGAATAAACAGTTTTCTAAAAACTTTTCTATGGAATCTTACCAAATGGAGATAGTGTTCACAGGAATTGGATTTTTTACTGTGTAGAACGCGATGCAACTTATTGTTTTCATTGTATGCTGTTCTGACTATGCAGCACCTGATTCTCTATGCCAGAAACAGAAGTTAGTGACTGGCTTAACATTGGCGCCAGAACAAAATCGCATGAGAATTCGGTTTCCCATAAAGAATGCGTTATCGACTGAAAAACCTTTCAGGTGAATATCGACCAAAATTACTTTGATACTAAAGAAATCTAAAAAAAATATTATTTCCGAAACGGAGAAGTGAAAACATATTTTAAAACTCATTTTGGATACAATTTTGTTTTGCATAAAAAGCATTGAGGCGTTGCAAGGATCCGTTGAAGAAATTGGACACGCCATTATGACCTCATCATCAAACATCATACGGACCCGGAAAAAAAATCAGCAAAATACTTCTTACCACAAATTCAAAACGAACCTATTGCAATAGTTGGAGTTGCTGTCAAAAACAGAATTGTATCAGAAATAAAACGTGCCAGATATTTCACTGTCATTTTGGGTACAACAACTTTCATTTACTATTAGTTATGTAGAAAAAAACAAGGATGTGTGCACGATGTAAGAGCGATTTTTGAGGATTTTTAGAAATAAAGGAGAAAACCGGTTATGCTTTGGCTAATATCCTCGATATCCCCTGATATTCAAAATATGAGAGGCCAGGCCTATGATAATGGCGCCAATATGGCTGGGCAATATCAAGGTATTCCGGCTAGAATATTATTAAAACAGTGTCCCACGTTCAGCACACAATTTAAATTTAATGGCGTTAGACGTTAGATAGTGCCTTAGTTAACTATGACATAATCACCTTAGAACAATTCAAAATCTTTTTAATTATTTTGTGCACTTTACAATCAGATAGGATAAGCTTAATTGTACGTTGAAATTAACATTGAAAAGATTTAGTGACACGAGATGGTCTTGGAGAACATTATCCCTAAGAGCAGTGATCACTGGATCCAAAGACTTTCTAGTACTTCTGCAATAAATGACTGATCCACCCGCCCCGACTTAGTGGGGCGAGAAATTTTTAAAAAAAAACCTCAGGCATTTCGAATTTGTGATTCTTTTAGTTTTTGGTATTCTGTTTTGGAAAAATTAATAAAGTAAAATCTTTTGCTACAAAAAAATGTGACAATTGACATTACATGCAAATATATCAAAGGATTACTAAAAGAAATGAAAAATTACTGAAACGATTGTTTTGCTAAAACTGAGAGAGCTGCTAAGGATATATGCCAGAATTGTGATATTCCCATAGAATTCAAGGAAGTGCGCAAAAGGAAAATAAAAAGATTGCCTGAAGAGCTTGGAGCTGACTCTAACTTGACTCCAGATGTCGAAAGGCAAATAATACTCCAAGTTGTGAATTTATAACTTCCCAATTATGCGATCGTTACAAAAAGTTGCATGAACTCTCAGTCGATTCTGACTTTTTAACCCTTTAACTGCTACGCCCGTATTTATAAGTGTTGCAAAAACGGAATCAAGGTGCTATTTCCGATTATTTACTTGACGACACGTTACAAATGTGCGCTATTGCCGTATTTATACGTACGAGACGCTTGATTACTTAATGAAATTGCACATTTCATTAGCTGCAACCTGTTTTTTGGCGCATATCAATATGTCTACTCGTTACTGAAATACGGCGGTTTATGTGTTGCTGCGTTTTAGTGCAAGAAGACAATCAATTTTGTTGGTTTGACGGAAGGGGAGGCTAGGACATTGTCTGAACTTATTACTACAGTAGAATCTAACGATAATGGTTTAGATGCAATAATAGATCTGAGTAATTGAGATTCCAGTTCAGAAGATGAGAATGTAAGTCTTTCGGTGACAGAACAACCATGTTGTAGTCGTTATGTTAGTACGACAGGTAAGAATGCATTTTATTTTTCTGTCGTTTCAAAATAAAAAAGTAGCGTATATTTTAATATTTGATAAAGGTGGAACAAAACGAACCAAAGGACCTGGTAAGGAGAATCGTAAAAATAATAAAAGACAGAAATGCAACCTTAGGGAGGATTTCAAATGGCGTGAGGGCAACTTTTTGCCAATATTTCATATATTTGAAAATTCAGAGTCTGGATTTCGCTCGCACAATAGTCAAATTCAAAATAATTCTAGTATCCTAAAACACTCCAAGAATTTTTCTACATCTGATATGGCAGGGGAGAATGCTAATCAAACAAACAAGTAAACTTATAACGCTTTTAGAATATTTCGAACTAATTCTTTTATTTATCTCTAGGTTCTTTCATTACATAACTCAAAATTTAGACAAGAAAAGATTTTCACGTCTAAATTCATGGAAAGATACCAATTCAGATGAAATATATTTATTTCTCACAGTAACTGTACTGATATCTAGAAATAAGTAGCTGAAGATCAGTAACTGTTAGTCAAGGGATCCACTGTTACATACCCCCATCTTTGGAAAAGTAATAAGTAGAGATCGATATCTACTAATTTTGAGACTTCACCGGAAAAGAAATTGTGTAACCTAGGTTGTATACTAAAAAGCTTGAGGCAGAGATTCCAAAAAAGTTTTTACCGTTTCCAAAATCTTTGGTCTTATTCAAGGGCAGGCTGTCCTTCAAACAATACATAAAAAGTAAAAGACACAGATTTGGAATAAACATATTTGTTTTAGTACGTGTTGAAACGGATTATATTATATACGCTGGCAGCGACACAAATATTGATGAAGAAGAAGATTTAGGTGTATTGGGTAGCGTTGTAACACCTCTCATGAAACCATACTTAGGCAAACGACATAGGCTATTTGCGGATAACTGGTACACCACCCCACTTCTAGCAAATCATTTTCATGGAAAACGGACTAGTTTATGTGGACCAGTAAAAGCCAATCGTATAGAAATGCCACAATTGACAGAATTTTAAAAAAAAGGGACACTGTTTTGAAGCATTTCGATAAAATGATGGTGGTGAAGTAGTTGGATCGACGTACGGTATGTATGTATGTCGTCCACATTTCACGATAACAAATTGGTGGATACTAGCAAAACGAACCAAAACAAAGAACCTATAAAGGAACCAGCATGTGTACAGGATTACAACGCGAATATGAGATCCACTGACAAATTAAATATGTCACTCAGCTCGATTGAATGTCTAAGACGATGAAATGGTATAAGAAACTTTTTTCTATCTTATCGATATTATAGTTTTGAATTCATTTGCAATATACAAAGTGAAAACAGGCAGTCACATGACATTAGCCGATTTTCAACTGGAACTGATTCGTCAGTTATTGCAAATATATGTCAAAGAAGAAAAACCAAAAATTGGTAGATCATCTACAAAAGATTTACCCACCCGTTTAGCTGCACTGCATTTTCCAAAGAAAATTCCTGGTGTTCCTGGCGGTTAAAAAGCTTATCAAAAAATCTGCTATGTGTGTAAGCACACGGTACTTGAACCAAAAAGAAGAAAGGACTCTAGGTACCATTGCCAAGACTGTGACGTAGGCCTGTGTATCGAACCTTGTTTCAAAATCTACCACACCAAGAAGAAGTTCTAATGATTTCTTGTACTTGGAAGTTGGCAAGGTTATTATTATTATTACTAGGTATTTCTTATTGCTTTTGTTTTCTAAAAAAACAGATTTTATTTTTAGCCAACATAAATTAGAAAATCTTGACACTGACAGGTATTACAAAACAAAACAACTATATGAATAAAAATTAAAAAAGAAGTTTAGCAAGAAAAATTGAATAAATGAGACCTATCTAACTTCTAAAATTTAGAACAATTATTTTTTTGCTATTCACGCATATTTACGTACTACCTTCTTGACGTCAGTACGCTGTGAACGTAAATATAGGATCGCTAAAAGTATGAAAACACGCTACTCCCGCAGAAACAGTAAGTAATAGACAAATGAAATTTGGAGAGCTTAAAGTAGGTATTTTCTGCAATGTTTTGCGAAGGTATTTGTGTGCGCACAATCAACGTGATACCGGTACGGCCGCCATATTGAAATTATTTAAATGGAACACTTTGTATATAACCCCATATTGGATAGGAACTTTCAAGACGAATTCAACGGTACTGGGTTGCTATACTTATCTTGAAAGGTTTTGAAGAAACTCGCTATTCTTTTGTCAGCGGTTTCACTATTAAAAAGTATGGAAACACGCTGCTCCTGCAAAAACGGTAAGAGATAGAGAAATGAAATTTAAACAGCTTAAAGTAGAAATTGTTTGCCATGTCTTGCGAAGAGAATAAAAATCAAATCTTCAATTTTCTTTCGTACAGCCGCCATCTTGAATTTCTTTAAATGGATTACCCTGTATATGACCCCATATCTCAATAGGGATTTTAAAGGCCAATTCAACAATATAAGAATAACTATAATTATGTTGAAAGGTTTTGGAAATAATCGCTATTCTTTTGTCAAGGATTTCACTATTAATTTTTATCAAAATCAAGTTACTCGTGAAACAACAGAGGCAATAGAACAAAACAAAACCATGTGCGATTATTTTATAAGTAATTAAAGTAAAATAAAACCGTAAAAATCTTACCCTTAGCCTACTCATTTAAAATAATAGATCGATGCTAAAGCAAACTAAATTTATGGTAGAATAAGACCAATAGTGACGAATTGATAATAACAAAAACACAATATAATTTTATAAAAAGTGTTCAAAATGCATTTCGTTAACTTCTTGGAAATGAAACAATCTCTTTTGAGGTTTTAGCAAGGAATTTTGCAAATAATTGGGGGGATCTGCTTGTATTACGAATCCGTCCTTAAAGTTAAGAAATCCTTGACGAAAGAATAGGGATTATCTCCAAAACCTTTCAAGATTAGTATAGCAACCCTTATATTAATGAATTTGCCTTAGAAATCCCTATTTAAAGATGGGGTCATATACAGGGTGATCCATTTAAAGAAGTTCAAGATAGCAACCGTACAAAAGAAACAATTAAAGATTTGATCTTAGTTCACTTCGCAAAACTTGGCAAACAATACCTACTTTAAGATTTCCAAATTTCATTTGTCTATCTCTTACCCTTTTTGCAGGAGCAGCGTGTTTCCATACTTTTTAATAGTGAAACCCCTAACAAAAGAATAGCAAGTTTCTTAAAAACCTTTCAAGATAAGGATAGCAACCCAGTACCGTTGAATTCGTCTTGAAAATTCCTATCCAATATACAAAGTGTTCCATTTAAAAAATTTCAATATGGCGGCCGTACGAAAAAACAATTGAAGATTTCCATACTTTTTAGCGGCCCTGTATACGTTTTGACGCTACCCTAATGCCACACAGGGAAGGGGCCGACGTTTTCTTTAAGCCGCAGCGAAAAGATTAAATGATGCAAAAAGGAAAGTGGAAAATAGAAAAGTGTATTAAAGATTTGTGCACAAAATACCTGAGAAACTGAAAGTTTCAGATTCTAGGCCCAGGAGTTTTTAAATTCTAAAGCCAATCTCCTTTTAAGATATTTCGAAATTTGAATAAATGTAATTTACTAGTTGAGTATTCCAATTTTTCTAGAGCAATACAAATATTTTTAACTATACCTTGCACGAGTGCCTCATGTGAATGATCGTTTTCCAAATTAAAACTAATAAAAACTTTTTAAGATGGGCTGTCTCAAGAAAGATTGCCTCCATCACAGACTCTATATCATTTGAAACATACAGTGTGCTGATTAAGTATGGAACAAATTCAATAATTCGAAAAATATTAATTTTCGGAAAAAACAGAAAGTGGTGTAACGAAATCAATGTCGATATTATTATTTGATGTAAATACCGAAACTTTTAACAAACGAGATTGAAATAATAAATGACAGAAGGTAAAATCAAGTTGATGTGCACTTGATTTTTTAATTAATTTAAATCAAGTGTACTAGATTTAAATAGTTTAAATATCATTTAGACTGTTTTAAATTTTCTAAACAAAAAAATAGCGTGAACAAGTTTGAAAAATTTGAAGATCATTGTGCATAGAATTCAATGGCGAATAATAATCTGCAAAAATATTTTGGGGCTGCCATTTACAAAAAATATCGATAACGTTATTGGTCAAATAATGATGACGTCATAGATTTGTGCATAATATTAAAAGATGTCCAACAATATAAATCGTTACATCTCTTTTTGTTGTTTTCTTTCAAAATATTGATATTTTCCGAGTTATTGAATTTGTTCCATACTTAATCAGCACACTGTACATTTCAGAATCTGTAGCACAGAAAGCAAGAGAGTTTGTATTTAAAATAAATATTTTAACTAATAATTTAAATTTTAAAACGGATGTGCAAGTTAAGTTCCTATAGATATAATAATTTTTGTATTCCTATGTTTACTATTATTATAGTAGATGTGTATATTAGATTTGTTTTACGTTTTTTCTGCTTTTTTATTGTTCTGATTCTAGATTTATTTCCAGTTTTTTTGTTATTTTGATATGTAGTTCATTAATTAATTAATAGTAATAATTAATTGTAAAACTTGCGATTAGAAAATGGCGAATTTATTTATAAATACGTCATACAGTAAAATATTTTTTTTTTTTTTACTATTAGTGTACTGGGATGAGGAAGGCGCAAAAATGCCGACTTGCCTATAGTAAAATTTTGCCTAGCTACGGCCCTGTACGACAATCTAGTATTTAATGCGAATGAGTATTTTAAATTGCATTTTAGTGAAATATTGCAGAAAATGAATCTTTTGTATTAAAATCAAAAACCTTTTGTAAAGATGGTGTGGTCAATAGTCCTGGGATTACATTGTTTTCTTATAAAAGTTTTGGATATTGAGACTTCTCTACCTTTCTTAGCTGTTCAAATTAACAAAACTTTTTGTAATGGTATGATGCAACTCCCATAAAGATACATAGACGTCCGTCCATTTAAAAGTAAATTATTTATTTTATGAATAAGACTTTCAGTGTCCGCAAATAAATTTTCTGCCTAAATTAAACGAAACACTTTATAACATCATGATCAAAAACACGTCTGTGTCGGTTACGTTGAAAAATACGTTCTGTAATATACGAAATGAGAAGAGGAAAATAAATGAGAGTCATTGTAGCTAAAGAATGTTTAGTACATTCATGCCTCACTTACATTCTTCTTATTTATACGTATTTCTAGTAAGGAAAATCACGAGTATAAACTTTATTGCAATTTATTGGTTTATGTCTATAAATAAACAATTGGAATTTTGATTTTATATGTTCGCAGGCTATAATATAATATCAGCAATGCATCATTGAAAACTTACCATCTATAAGACGACATTTAATAACTCGTAGGTGATGGGAAGGGGCGTTTTAATTAAAACTTAACCCTAATTACAGTTAACAGAGATTTTGATGAATAGAAGTGCCTATAAACTAAGTTAAACAGACAAACTAAGATTCATTAGTGGAAAATTCATCTAGTACCAAAATCACCAACGAACATTAAATTATACATATATTGAGGAAGGAGAACAACATCCTTGAAGCGTACGTGACAAACACATATGTGCTACTGAATCCGAAAGCTTAAATCTAGAGAGAAGTCAACTTCAAGTGAGACATTGGATTACTGTTTACCAGCCCTTGACACACGAAACTGGAGTTTACTTTATGTTCCGCCTCGTTCCGTTGTCAGATAAGTGTACTTTCTAACAAGGAAATGTGTAAAGAAAACAGACTACCCGAAAACCACACGCCAAAATTTACTCCTAAAACGATTCTCTCGCAAATTTAGACTTTTGCACCCGTGCAGAATGTTTTAAATACAGAGATTTTTTAACAAACTCGATGTTAAATATTTTATTCTGATATCCAGATATATATTTTAACAAGCAGGTCTTTTGTAAACAACTCCAATTAGTCGAAAAAATAGGAATATGTTTGCATTTCAACAGCCATTCTTTCAAAAGCTCTTACAAAGCAATTGTTAAGCTTATTCCCACGACAACCGTTTGTTTTCAGTAATAAAGCTTTCAGAAAAAGCCGCTGTCAGAAAACGGCAAAAATAAGGAAGATTTAACGACCAGAAATTATTAAACCAAGCGGAAAGTTTTTTCTCGACATAAAGTTAATTTTAATATTTTTATTCAGAAACTCGTTCAGCGACAACAAACACCCACCACACCACAAATCCTTTACTGTTTTCTAATACGATCAACATGGATCGTTTATCAACGTTCAACCGAATTAAACGGCACCGTGGGATTGAAAAACTCGTAAAAATAACAGACAATCTCCGACTTTGGAAGGTTTGTTTTTTATCTGGATATGGAAAGTTGACGAACAAAGACATGAGAAGTTTTAGTATTTTAAGCGGTCTCCGCATGCACGTTCCAGACAGGGGAATTTTACTTATCTGATAATTTTTATAATATAAATTTTAAAAAGACATTTACTCTTAACTGGATTTAGTCTAAACGTTGTTAAGTAGGAATAGGATTTACATGCATTTGCATGTTTATCTTCTGGTATGTAGTGCACATAATTATACACGAATTTAAAGTAAACAATGTGAACTTAAAATACCTTCCTGGTTGTTGATTGTTCACGAGAAACTGCAAACATTTTTAAAAATACAAAAATATATCTTTGAATTATTTTTTTTGTGACACAGCTGTAAAGTTGACATAATCTGTAAAATATAAAGTAGATTTTATCCGATTTTCACGAGCAGCAAGGTAGGCTGTCTCTAAGCATTAATCTTGTAGACTAACTATAAAACAAAATTTTAAGATTATCCATTTTTGTTTTAAACCCTTATATCCTTTTTATCTTCAAAATTGACCAGTCAATATTGACATAAAAAAGGCAAACACCACAAAAATTAGAGTAGTTCTAATTTTTAATATGTTGTTAGGACCCCTACGGGTAATATAAATACAGATTTGCAAACCCGAAAAACCCGTGCTACCTGCTTAGTGGCCAAAAATAGCGAAATTTTCGCGCTTGCTCTGGTTGTTTGATTATATCTCCTAAACTATGCGTTCTACCGAAAATGTTATTGATATTTTTTGTACATTGGATTAGATTTGCTACAATTTGAGACCAAAATGGGCTCTGTACATCTAGAGATACGGCTTTTCAAAGATTGGCAATGTTTTTCAAAAAGTGACATTTTTCGTTAGGGTCATTTCTGGAGCTAAATATTGGCAAAAAACTTGTCCTCCAATAAAAGCTATCAACAAGAAGTTTTAGGAAATTTAATTAGCTTTAATTTAAGCGCAAGACGGTGCTCGTGGGCCAAATAGTTTTCTCAAAAATGGCCAAATATCAAAATACCCTTGCTAAAATCGCTCGACAAGCCCTGATCTATTGCTAAAATTGTCTGGAGGCGATAGAAAAATACGAAATTAGTTCCAATAACAAAATATTGTCCTCTTTCTTTTTTTAAAAGGACAAAAAGAAAAAACATCTTTAAAGGTAAAAATTTTTAATTTAATAAAAAGGGATGATAATTTACTTCGCGCGGGCACGATATTTTCACATGAAATAATTAAATGACCTGTCTGGCTCGACATAAACTTTTTAACCTCTACAAAATACTTGTAGAAAATACAACACGAATTTGATTTGATGATTTCTAACAACCTAAGGTTCGATTGCACAAAAATAATTTGATCATTGATCAACTTGATCGGTTGATTAGCTGATCTGACTGGATAAGTCTGGATATTTTACTACTTCTGATTGGTTAATCAATTGATCAAGTAGTTGATCAATCGATGTCTGGGTGCATCCATTTTTCCACCACCTCATTCGCCTGTGGAGACCTTGAATTCGCGCTATTTCTTCACGCCTTTAGTGGCTAGGACACCACTACTGTACTGTTCTGGCAGGGAAGACAAAATGGTGCGGCGTTTT
This sequence comes from Ignelater luminosus, assembly GCA_011009095.1. NCBI lineage: Eukaryota > Metazoa > Arthropoda > Insecta > Coleoptera > Elateridae > Ignelater > Ignelater luminosus. The sequence continues at coordinate 76,774 of VTPC01002022.1, forward strand.
CCAGAAAAACCCCCACTTGATAGAGTTGGCGAAAATATTTTTGGAACCAGATTCCAGCCAGAAGGCGATAACTACAGCTGGTGAGAAGCTCCTCGTGGCTATCTATAGAGGAGATGACGCCGCGTCTTAAACAGCCTTCGTTACACCTGCTTCATCAAGTGAGCAGCCACAGGTAAAGTGAACCTTGCTTGTCTCCCCCCCCCCCCCACCAAAGACGCTGCAAAGTACTATGCGTTTCGCACTTACTATCAAGTACAGAAATGGTTGGGGCTGGAAGAAAACCCAAACGACTGGGGTTGGTCCACCAGCAATCTAGGACTACTCACCATCACTACGACAACGACCCCAGCCTCTCAATCGTTTTTGAAAATGCTGTCGTGCAAATGCAAAAAAGGGTGCTCTGGGGCTTGCACTTGCCGAAAAGCGGGCCTAACATGTTCGGCACTCTGCAGGTTTTACAGATGCCAGTCTTACGCCAATCGTGCACCGATCAATATGGACGACGACGACGAAGATTGCAGAACAACGCCGCAGGAAGTCATCCCCCTTCCCCTACCAGTGATCCCGAAGAATATTCCAAACCAGGTCACTCTAAAATAGCGAAATTGTAGGCTCACTGCAGAATGAGGAATAATACCATTTTTGATGTACGTACATATTACTTTTTTAACATTCCCGCATTATTTACAATTTTAAAATTTACTATATTATTATTATTATTATTGTTATTATTATTATATGCATTTTTGTTATTCACAATAAACCCAGGTTATTGTGTACAGTGTATATATCAATTATTCCCAAAATCTGATTTTCTCATTTTTTGTTTTTGAACCATTTTTGAGAGAACTATTTGGCCCATCGACACCGTCTTGCACTTAGATTAAAGCTAATTACATTTCCTAAAGATTTTTGTTGATAGCTTTTATTGTAGGACAAGTCTTTTTGCCAATAGTTAGCTCCAAAAATGACCGTAACGAAAAATGTCACTTTTTGGAAATTGCCAATCTTTGAAAAACCGTATCTCGATAACGAATGGACCTACAGAGCCCATTGTAATTTAAAATTGTAGTAAATCTAATCTACTTTAAAAAAGATATGATAACAGTTTTGGTAAAACGCATAGTTTAAGAGATATGATCAAAAATCCAAAACAAATGTGAAAATTTCGCTGTTTTTTGGCCACTACGCAGGTAGCACAAGTTTTTCGGGGTTGCAAATCTGGATTTATACTACCTGTAGAGGTCCTAACAACGTATTAAAAAATCAAAACTACCCTAATTTCTGCGGTGACTTATGTCGGTATTGACTGGCCTAAGATTATATTTGCTTCTTTTTTTAATTTTAAAGCTTTTGCGAAGTGTCTACCGTGTGTCCTACGGAAGACGAAACATAGAGAAAGTCCTATGGAAAAGTTCGGAATGGGTTTCATAAGCTCTTTGAATAGTCTACTAATTTAGTATCAATGTCGTACGCTTTTAGTAACCCAGGAATTACAGGTTTCAACCCAGAATTAATTATTGTCAAGCTGAAATTTTGTACAACGATTTTATTTGATATACTTAACGTTTCCAACTTTTCTATGTTGGCTTCTTGAGATTCCAGGTGTTTAAATACCTAAAATCGTGGAAAAGTGCAATATCAAACGTTGAAATTGGTGCTGCAAGGAAATAGTTGAACCTAGAATACTCAAAGAAGGCGACAAATTGGGCTATTGTAACGGTCACTTTTTGTTCCCATTACAGGTGTTGTATTTAATCGGTGCTGTTGTATTTTTGTAGTTTTCTCTTACTGAACAGATTTTTCTACTAGTTGTGAGTTCAGACGGTTAGGTTGATTACTTTTTTTGTAGCTTCTTTAGTTTTGAAATCAATTTAGGGTTGACGAATGTAATGTAAACCAGCAAACCTGTGCCCCAGCGAAAAATAACGATAACGGACTTGGCTATTAATAAGACTACGAATAAGACAAATTCCACATAGACTAACAGGAAAAATAGATACTTAAAGATTTGATAAGTGGAACATTTGAGGTACGAAAAATAAGGAAATTGAATTGGAGAAAGTGTTCGTCTCGACGTCCTAATAATTACCAAAGCAAAAAAGAAAGATTAGGAAACTGTCGACCTGGAGGGCGGAAACAGGATTTGGTACAGCGGAGTACAAATGGAAAAACACGCGCGCTCTCGAATAGCACGTATAATTAAAAAAAGATTTGACAAAAGAAGTAAAAGACTGGGCAGGTATACCCGACAGAGTGATGTTCGTAACACTGGACATAACTGGTGAAACATATACGTTTATAGCAGCATAAGGGCAGGGCGAAAACAATTCCAAAACGTGTTCTGGGACGATATGCAAGAAAGATTAGACAGAAGCAAGGGAAAAATAGTAGTGGCGGGGCATTTCAACGTCAGAGTGGGTGTAAAAATTGAAGAGTCAATAGATGTGCTGGGGAGATTCGGGGAAGCATTCAGAAACACAAACAGAAAGCAGATGATAAAATTTTGCTTACTAAACAACTTGGTCATAGGAAATACTTTTTTCCAGCACAAGCAAATACACCAGATAACAAGATGGGAAAAAACAGAAAAGAAAGCTCGACAATAGACTACGTGCTAGTGGAAGCAGGTGAACTAAAAGCGGTCAGGAATATTCGAGTAAGAAGAAGTTCTGAGATAAGTAGCAACCATCTTCTGCTAGTAGCCACTATTAACAAGGGAAGAAAGATTAAACCCAAATTAAAACTGAAATTTAAGAACTGCAAAAGACGATACCAAGAAAGAATTCAAGCGGAGAAGCATGAGGTAGAATCAAAAAATATTAAACAACTGTAGCAATTGTTTAAAAAAATCTGTCCGAAAGCCGCCGAAGAAGTGTGCGGAAGGAAGGCGCTGTCTAATACCAGAAAGTAAACCCCCTGGTGGTCGGTGGGAATAAGGTTTAAGGTAATACAAAAAAAAGAACCACACAGGACCTAATTTTCTGCCTACGACATTTAGTAACCAAAACATTAGAGTGTAATAGCAAGCTGCACATGTGCTTTGTTGACCTGCAAAAGCCCTTCGACGGCGTCGATAGAAAAAGACTGCGGGTTGAATTACGAAAGAAAGGAGTTAGCGGTTAACGAACAGCTGATTGAGGCAATACAATCGATGTACAGCAATTGCAGAAACTACATAAGAACAGGTAACTTGAGATTAAATGAGTTTGCAACTACGAAAGGCGTACGACAAGATGGTATCCTCAGCCCGCTCCTGTTCATCACACTGGTGAACGATTTAGCCCAGAAGGTGAAGAAGACAATGCGAGGGGCCAAAGTAGGCTTGAACAAATTTGAGACGGTGGTAATAAGAGAGTTGATTTACACAGACGACTTAGTACACTTGGCTGAAAACAAAAGCCAGCTTCAAAGAACCCTCAAGCTCTGGAACAAAACGCTTACTGAGAACAACCTAAGAATCAATGCGGGCAAGACGGAAATTATGGCGATCAGTAAAAAGAACAAATATTAAACAATGAAATAGAAGATTACGAGGTGAAGCAAGGTGAGAATTTTACATATCTATGGGCCAAGTTAGAACAAGATGGATCAATAGAGTACGAGTTAAACGGTAGAATTGGTAGTGCCATAAAGGCATTCTACGCGAATGGAAAGTCGGTTTTTCGAAAAAAAAGGAAATATCAAGGATTCCTAAAGTGAGAGTGTACAAGTCAGTTATTGTTTCTATTTTATCATACGGGAGCGAGTCGTGGGCGCTTACAGTAAGACAAAAACTTCAGGCTTGTGAAATAAGAATACTCAGGAGGATCGAAGATGTAACGAGGAAAGGTAGACTAAAAAGTGCCGAAATAAGAAGAAGGCTAAAGGTAAAGCCCTTAACAAAAATGATAGAAACCAACCAACTTAGATGGTTCGGCCACTTAGTGCGGATGCTGGGAGACAGAGTAGTGAAAAAAGTGCGGGAAATGGGGGTGTACAGGAAGAGACCTAGAGGAAGAACGAACAAATCTTGGGGGTCAGACGTAGCAGAAACCCTGACGCGAAGGCACCTGCGCTGCGGCAAAAGAGATGGCCAGAAACCGGAACAGATGGAAGAAATTTCTTTAGGGGGAGCCTTAAGAAACGGAGCTCCGCGGCCTCGAAAAGGAGTCACGAGACGAAGATTAAGTAAGTAAGAATTTTTCGGCTTCATCTTTTCATATTGTCGAGTTTTGTGTTTTAAAACGCATTTATTGAATCTTATTGCAAAGATTATTTTTCTTTGTTGAAATTCTTTTTTATAATTTCGTCTGGCTGATATTTATTTCATGTGCACGCGTTGTTCTTGAAAATAGCTTTGATAGCGCGACGAATAATTAATTTTTGTAAATATTCAGACCGATTAACTAATCTAGAGTTTCTATACTTATATGTTTATTTATTATTATTATTCACCTTATTTCTTTTCCTGTGGTTGAACATTCAATATTACAGGGTGTTTAAACACCGATGACTTGTTACGTACAAAGAATAAGTGTGAACCAGGCACTAAAGCAGAGCAGGCGTGTAAAATGAGCCGCCTTTATTTTTTTTCCGTACCTATATTTTAATGATATACAAGGCCCGGAAGGAGCGATCACAAATTCTGATCTTCGTGTTTGAGTAACTATCATCTCTCTTTCGGGTAAGTTTTAGAGAGAACTTGCGTATAGGGTGTCCACTGTTATTTTAGCGTTTTCTACATCTACCGGGTGTTCCTGGTGTGGGATCACATTAGGAATGCGACAGTTTTAGACTTGATTCCTGGCGCCCTTTTGATTTGTGACATCTTTTTACAGAACCTGAATGACTTTTGAAAAACCTTCGAGTTCATTTTTTAATAGCAAGTTTTCTTGTGAACCCATCCCATCTCCAGCGTTCGAGGTGCTGCGAGCACCCTTTTTCTTTAATCTGAACGGGTATAAGGTCTCTTTTCTAAGTTTTACCCGTTACACAAACTTTTCAATTTTATTTATTATAGCAGAGGGACAGATAGTATAATCCTTATATATTTAGATTTATTTTTATTATTGCGGTATTTTGAACTCTCACAGCTGTAGCCAGTAATTCTGGTTAACTTACTTCAATATAGATCTAGTTAGCAATCTGATAAGAGTTTGTAATTACACCGGTGTCGCGGGAATACATGCTATACATGAGAAAACTAATGACAATGGATAAAAAACTATGCAACTTAACAGCGGCATTGGACATGGAAATAAGCAACACAAGATGCAAACATAAATACATACACAAGGTAACATAGATAATACCTGAGAGAAACACAGGAAATCAAATCGATCATATATTAGTTAAAAAAAGAGAACAGACGTTCGATAAATGATGTTCGGTCCAATAGAGGGGCGAATATAGACACAGACCACTTCTTGGTAATTGCCAAATGTAAAATAAAAGCAATGGCTAAAGTAGATAAAAAAGATAATAGAAGTTGTAACACAGAAAAATCAATTGAAGAAACAAAAGAAGATTATAAGAAAGAAATAAAAAGTAAACTGCTATTAGAGGAAAATGCTGACGTAGAAGAAAAGTGGTTGAAAACAAAAAGCGGAGTAATTAAGGCAGCAGAAAGAAAAACGGGATATAAGACAAATATAAAAAAAATAATTGGTGGAATAGTAATTGTAAAAATGCAATAGAAGTAAAAAATAAAGCGAGAATAAAGTGGTTAGTGTCTGGAATGAAAGAAGATATAGAAAGTTATAGATAAAAAAGAAGAGAAGCTACTAAAGTTTGCAAAACAAGAAAGACAATCTACTTAGAAAAAGTTATGGAAGAAATAGAAAAAAAAATAAAAGAAATAACACTCGACCACTGTACAGTTATTTGAAACAAAGGCAAAGAAACAGAGGAGCAACGGTAATTATCAAGAAAGAAAGCTGGAAGAAACACTTTGGAGAACTATACAAGACGCAGGGGGCTGCTGAAGAACCGACGGAGATTAACGAAGAACAAGACAAAATAAATGATTACGAGGCTCCCAATCAACAAGAGTTCAGAGAAGTTATAAACAATACTAAGAATAGAAAAACAGCGGAAATCAACGAGATAACTGAAGAATTAATAAAGTATGGCGGCGACCATTTTCATAAAGAATTGTACCAGATAGTTTTGAAGATATAGAAGGACATCACACTTTTTCAATAACGCCGCCTTCAACGATAACACTCTTGAACTTGATTCTTATCTATCATATGATAAAACTCGTGCTTCTTTCTCAATTCGCGCTCTGCGTATTATAACCTTTCCACACACATTAATCATTTCAAGGTTGAATAGTGTCGTTTGAGACGCCACGCGCTGCCCTCCATGTCGTGTCTTCCACTCGAAGTCGATCTTTAGCTTGCAGGTTCGTCATGTGATCCTGCAGAAAAGTATTGAACTGGCAGATCTTGGGAAGGAACCACCAAAGAATTCTGGACTGAGTAAGTCTTAGACAAGTATGAAAATTGTAAAATACTGTCTATTAACTTGGTTACCATGTTTGGCTCCATATACATATGTGAGACCTCTTTCTCCAAAATGAACATTTTGAAGAACAAATTTCGCTCTAAATTAATGTGTGCACGCCTTGAAGATACTCTGCGAATGGAGGTTTTCTGCACGAGTACCAAGCTTCGAAAAACTGGCTCAGAACCGGAAATGTAATTTCTCACATTAAAAGCATTACAATCTGATTAAAATAAAAACTCCTGTTATTTATTACAGATTTTTTTCCTGGACCTCGCTAAAAATTGTTATAATCATCCGGACCCCACTAGAAATTACTTGCCGACCCCTGGTCTAAAAATTCTAGATGTTCCATTAAGGTTTGGAATTAATTACAGATCATCGCGGTATCTAAGCTTTTCCTTCAAGCTTCAAATTTTAAATCTCAAAATTATTTTTATTATTTATTAAAGATTATTTATCAGGCGTTTAAATTGTGAAGAATTATTCTTTTTTGCAATTTGGTGGATGTTATTCAGCCAAAGTGGATATCAGTGATACAAAGACTGCAATAAGGAAAACGACGTTACTG
>VTPC01002023.1:22283-57225 GCA_011009095.1 Ignelater luminosus
TTTAAGATAGGTATTTCGGCTAACTAGATTATTTCTAGATTATTCCTATCAAAAAAGCATGATTATCAGATCAGATTTTATTTTTTTGTGGATAAACCTTAAGCGTTATCAAAAGTTACAAAGATACAAAAATGTTTTTAAAGAAAGTTTCTTTTTGGAAAAAAAAAATGATAGTTCTCAGCCTAGGCACTAAAGAGTTATCAACAAATTTGTACTGCGACATTGTTGTTTAATACACTTAAACTTACCGATGAAGACTAAAATCATCTCGAAACGTACCTTATAGTCACAAAACATGTCATACCAAAAATTATAAAAATCGATCAAAGCCTACTATTTTTATACGCAAAACTAATTTTTTTTCAAAAACCTTTGACGCCTCGTACCAGCTTAACAGACGATTTTGGATATAGGTAAGTTGGGTTAAATCTTCTTATTTTTATCCCAGAAGTCTGCAGTTAAGCCATGTCCCAACCTTTTGGAGACACCCTGTATATTTGATTAAACAGTACGGTTATATTCATCAGAAAAATATACTTATTTACTTTGAGATTATGCCTTTCTCTCATCCAAGAATTTTTAAATACTTATAAGACGAATAATGTGTTTGTTTGAAAACATTAATTTCAAGAAAATATTTTTCTCTAAGCATATATTTAAATGCGTATATCGAAAACAAAGATTCGGTTAGTCAAAGATTAAGTGCTTTCTTTCCGTATAGTGAAGTGGATCTTACGAGTTCAACGGATCTCACGAAATCAGCGATCTTACGGGATCAACGAATTTCATGAGATCAACGGATCTTTGGCAAATGTCTCTTGTTTGACAAAGAGTAAAGGATCTCAGAAGACAATAAATCTCAAGAGATTGACGAATTTCAAAAGATCAACGGATCCTAACAGATCAACGAATCTCAAAATATTTTGATGTCAGATGTGCTCTTGTTTAACTAGAGATCATCGGATCTTAGCAGATCAACGGATTTGATGAGATCAATAGATGTTAAAAGATCAAGGTCAACGTATCTCAAGAAATCGAAGGGTCTCAAGAGATCCATGAATCATGAAAGCTCGATGTAACATCTTGACGGATCTCGAGAGATTAACAGATCTCGAAAGGTCAGCGGGTCTTGTCAAACATACCTCTATTTAATGAGAAGTCGATGCATTTTTCGAAGTTGTACCCTCCCTTCCTAAGAAAAGAATTCAACCAGTTTCAAAATGTCAATGAATTTCTCTCTAAGCCAATGTGCTGTAACACAAACAAGAAATGGAAAAACTGGCAGGCATGCCTTAACTTATTAACTAAACAAGGGAACAAAGGATCTTACGAGTTCGATGAATCTCTTTTACACAAACGTATCTTAATGCAGACAAAAAATTAAAAAACCTGACAAATGTGTCTTCAGGGATTGCCAAATTAAGTATATTTCTACTTAATTAATTGTTAGGATGTAATTTTCTTTTATCTATCCAAGGATCAGTTACGCTTAAGAACAGGCTTTGAGGTCAGTATGACCGAAAGTAGGAATTCTGCTACCGAAGCCGCTATGTTTAGTTATAGTTTGAAATCATAAAACTTTGATTTTTTTTTATTTTAATGCCAACGTTTACTTTTTAAGATAATTGTTATAATTTGGTAGTTTTTAATTTGAGTCTATTAACAAATACTTTTTTTAACAAAAAAATTTTCTTTTAGTCTCTAAATCATTCTTTAATGAATTTTGTCATTTTATACTTCCCGGCAAAACTTTATTGCTATACGATTACAAAGATTTAATAAACAGGTCAAAATTCATATCACTTCTTTTCATTGAAACAGTAACAAAGAAACAATAAAATATGTTGCGATCATATATAGGGTAAAAGCATCAATACCCTGCCACCCGTTTGAATTTAAAACTAAATAATATTTATAAATTAAACTTTCTGTATAACAGTGCACATATAAATAGTATACATACTTATCATCAAAAGTGATAAAATGTGTAGATAATTTATCGAAATGCGCATTTTGTACCAGTAAGCCATCCACCCTTTGTTTTCGATATTCGTTTAATGAAAATTTCTGATTGTATTCAATATGAAGGAGTACTTTTTTGATTTAACAAATAAAAATATTCACAAAGATGTTAAAAACAATACCTAAATTTATCTAGAATGCAAGAATTTCTCGTCTTAGCATAATCGCACGTTTCGAGAGTAATTGAAAGCTAATAATTGACATAATTTTTATTTATTTGAAATGAATGTAACATAATACTTAGAACCAAGGACAGTAGATAACATAGAACTAAGAATTACAGTTATTTGAACCACTATAATTTATTTATAAAACAGTACTTAATTCATTCGGTGGTGGGCTGCTGGAGCCGGACGTCTTTAGGTGCGTTTACCCTAGAAGTAATAAATGTAATACTGTTTTTAAGCTTATTATTTACAAAAAAAAGATATTATCTTGAAACACCACGTCAAAAACGGAAGCAATTAAAATTGTAATCCCTATTTGACTGCAACAAAAATAAATTGAGTGTTTTCTGTATTTTCTGTTGTTATAAACATACCGGTATAGACTGCCGTTGTCTAATTACAAGGTTTATCCATATAGTACCATGAAATTTTAGCATGGGTTTTTCGTAACTCACTGCAGTTAAATCTGTTTTCGTCACGTTTTGTCCGGCCTTGTTATGGTATTATCTACTGAAACATCTCTTTATATTTCAATAGTTGTTTAGAATGTGTGTTGTTTTGTGCAGTGAAATATTATGTCAACAATGTTTGTTTTAAAAATTCTTTTTCCAATTCTGTGTATTGGTTTATTCTCGTTTGCTAACAGTATTGTAAGTATTTTTACTTCATTTTGTACTTAGGTTTATACTTTTTGTAACATCCACAGCAAACATTGTATAAGTTTGTTCCTGAACATTGTGAAGTTAAAAATGTTAACAAAAGTTTAATAAATCTCAAAGTTGGAAAATGCTACAAACTTAGTCGAACCGAACTATATTTGAATGCAAGCGGTTATCTTTTACAAGATATTCTAAATGACCGGATGGGGCAGGTATTTATTTCGCTGTTATTTTAACTTAACTTTGACACTATTGAATTTTTAAGGTAAAGATTACTGGGTATCAATTTCGAAGCAATGAGTATAGGAAAGGACCTATAGAATTTATGTTGGGTTTCTGTACTGCTATACGTAGCAAAGACTATGATATTCCTAACATGTTGCGTTATTCAAATGTAGAATGTCCACTGAAAAAGGTAGGTGATAAGATTACTATAATTTTTAAAGTTGGTTTAACTTCATGATTTTCAGAATGTTAACTACTACGTATATAAATTGTCTCCTAATGCTACAAACATGCCGCCGTTGATACCAGCAGAAAGATGGAAATTGCAATTGGATTTTATGTATTTGAACAAATATATTATAGCTACCATAGAATGGTATTCTGGCGTAGAATATATAATATAATACAAAAAATGGAGATATTCCTGGTTCATAATATTTTTTAGTTAATCTTGCTGTTTGTGAAATATTGTAAATTAAAGGAAATGAAATAAAATGTGCTCTCTCGTGTTAATTTGTTTTTTGATAATATTTTTAGTGATCCTTTATAACATGTGATAAATGAGAATATTATCGTAGAGCAGGCTAAAGACATTCTAGAACTAGCTTATGGCAATTAAAGAGCTTTAAATCAAACTATACAACGTGTTCATAAATGTTTCTGGGTCCAGTTGGCTATGAAATCTAATTTTGATGTGCCATTTTGTTGATTTATTTCAACCACTAATACGTGGTCTTTTGTCATTTGTCAATTGCAAATGTCATTTAGCAATGTAATTTGTCTTGGGCTGAAATTTGTTGTACTGTTCAATATTTTATTTACTATTTGTTTTTTATTTATCTATTGTTATTTATTATTGTTTATTAACAACTAATTTTAACTAAGTCTTAAAAAACATAAGATTAGGCAACAATCATGACAACGATGCGATGCGTGACAAACATTTCAATACATATCCGGTTTCTCAAAAGGGGGAAAATACAATTTTATTTTCATAATTAATGTTATCAACTTATTTTGTTTGTTTATTGTGAATTTCTATGATTTTTAAATAAATGTCTTTCTCTCAAAAACTTTGCATTTGCGACTATATGTTTATTAAGACTTTTTTGCTTTTTTTTGACTCCTGTAAAGTATTATGTAATTAAGGTGGGACACTCTTATATACCCTGTTCCACCAAAAATATTTCGAGGTGCAGCACCTTTATTTGTGAAAATACATCCATCAAAGTATATATATTTCCAACGGGACAATAAGACAATCAGTTATCGCGAAGGAATAATTTTTATTTTTCATACCTACTGTAAAAGTGATGACGTCACAAGATATTTATCTTTTTTCTACTGTCTGGTAGAGATTCTATTTCTATTTATAATAGTACTAATTTCTCATACCCTTACATAGGTAAATCTTGGAGTGAAATGTAAAAATCGTTTAAAGATAAGGTGGGTGCTGTTTCAACAAGAAAAGCAATAAAATGTAGATTGAGTTCATAGAAATTATAAGACAAAACAAACAAAACAAATAAACAAACAAAAAGTAATGAAAATAACATGGTAAATGCATAAGGCTTTAATTCAATAGGAAACACTTGTGAAAGATTTTATCAAAATATAATTTAGATTGTGTGTCTTAATGTTGAATACATAACTTTCATCTTCTATTAATGTTTACATTACCTGATTAGTCATTCACTTAATATATACAAAATAATTCTTGGGGCGCCCATAGACTTTTGTCTCAAGAGGGGTTAATAGTTTGCATTATTTTTAATATGAAAGGGCAATATTTGTTAGCATTCTTGTCCGTAAATCATTGGTTTACACTTCTGTTAATCCCTTAAAAATAGAAATAAGCTATGTACCTTATTATACCCTAAAAGAACTCAAATTCATTAATAAATTATATCAAAGCTACGTACCTACATTGCGAGGATCCTCGCGAGGCGGCCTCGCAAAACGTACTTCGCGATGTCCATACTTGCCACATCCCGAGGTTGCCTCAGCTTCAAGGCGAGCCACATGCGTGTTGGTTTTTGGACGTGCTCAAAGGATGCTCGTTGCGAGTTGCGAGTTGCTCGCTTTGTGTAGACATGCGTTAGCGTGCTGGCTGCGCGGGCGCACTCTGTTTCAAGTTCTAGATCTTAAGTCACATGGAAAAGTTAAAAATCACAAGACTGAAGCAAGTTGATCAAAGTGGACAAGGAGCAGTGCAAATCTTTAGTTGACTTATATGAGGAGCACCGGCTATTGTGGGATCTAAAACGTAAAATATATCACAACAGTTTCAGTCGTGAAGATGCGTGGAAAGAAATAAGCTGTAGTTTAAAAAGCCTGTAGATGAATTAAAAGCAAAAAATGAAGTCACTAATGGGTGCATTTAGAAGAGAAAAGTCAAGGGAGAGACTAAAGTTTTGCTCGTTTGCTTGCCCTAATCACATTATAGCAATTTGAACAACATATTAGGCGTTCGCTTGGGTCAGAGCAACTGCTCAAAAATTGTTCATTAGCGTCGAGCAATTAACTCAATATAACTTAGGTACGTTTAAAATCTAATAAAGTTTAATATAATAGGAGCTCGTTTTTAGTTTAGAAGCAGCCGATTATTTAGCCGTTTTTTAAAAAGTCGTTCGTTTACTTAAAATGGAGTAAAGTGCTTGAACCTGCTCTCTTTAGTCGCTTGACAATGCTTGACTGCCTCTGCTTGAAGCAAATTGAGCAAGCAAATGAACGGACCTTAGGTGGGATAACTAGATCAGGTTCACCACAACTCGCAGTCAATTGACTTGCTTCGCATGCTGCTTGCCTCGGTGGTGGCTCGCCCTGCTTCGCATAGCTAGCCTCAGTTCTCTAATTAAAAACCGTCGAGGCAGCTATGGTTGAGGCAACCTCGCACGGCCGCCACGCGAGGATCTTCGCAATGTGCGTACATAGCTAACAATGTGAATAGTGTGACACAAAAGCTCTTATAATTAGGTAATGCGTGCAGGCCTTGAGGCTCTACGGCAGTCCACTAAGATAAATTAGAAATTAAAAATCTAATTGGAATAATTTGAAGGAACAAAATTTTTACTTCCTTCTTAAAATTTCTATTATACCTAGTCACGAATTTATATATTTATTGCTGTTTATTGTATTCTTCGTCGGCATTTTCGTGTTTATTCCAGGCAGTCGGTAACTTAGAAGGGCAAGGAACTATTGCAAGCTATATTCTTTCCCACAGCTGTGCAGTTTTACTTTCATCTTCGTATATTACTTTATGGTATTAGTGGTACTAGTGGGTACTTATCATAAACTTTAAAATACCTTTGTTCCTAGTTTATCATTTAGAAGACCTTTATTCGTGTTTAAATGTATATTTAACAAATGATGAAAAAAGAAGAATTGCATTTATTTTCCATGGGGCGTGTTCTACGAAGTTTTTTAAAAATAAATTTAATTAAAACAAAATACGCTTTATTGGTATACATTGTAATATTCTCGGGGGGGAGGCGGCAGGACCCCCTCTGCCACCCCCTGTGGGCGCCGATGGATGGTAAATTAAATTCTTTAGGATGTTCGAATTGTGTACTTTCATAAATGCTATTAACTCAAGTGTTTTAGGTTGATAGGGTGTTGTTACGTGCTATTACAATACAACCCTTCGAGTGAACAATGGGTCTTTTTAAGCTCTTGGTTATTTGAAAAATACATACAAATATTTGATTCAAGTATATTTTTAATATAGTACATCATATAAATTTAAATTTCCTAGCAATATTTTAAGTATCTTCACAGTTCATTTATTACATTAAATTTTGTTTTTATGGTAAGATCAGTTGTAAAATATAAATGATAACCTAGTCATGTATGAAAAGCTTTTCTTAGAGTCACTTTTCCGCTCTTAATTCTTCTTAGAGCATCCTCTAGAGATTTTTCATTATAAAGTTTATTATTCAAAGTTGGGATACTTAATCTCAAAGTGTGTACCCAAGTGACAAAATAATTTTACTACAGCTGAAAAAATTCCAAAGCATAAATATTAAACACTTATCCAAATCCAACCACAAGTAGATTACCTATCTAAACAAAATACATGCTTCGTAAACAAACAGCCTATGTCAACTGCCGTGGGAGAAGCAACGAAAAGCAAAAAGAGTTGCCAATACCTACCTATACTTCCTAACTTCAGATCTGGTTGATAAAAGCGCAGGGAAGATTTAATTTATTGCATTGACAATTATAACAGAGTTTTCTGCAAGATTTTGCTCAAAGTTGTGCAGTTTTACAGTACATAAACTAAATGGGACACAATAATAGATATACATCTCACTAAGGACAATGTCTTTATTATTAAATCTGTATTAAGAAAATCCTTCACTGCCCAATTCTAATTAATTGGTATTTAAAGGGTTTTCCAATAAGAGGTGTTATTTTGAATAGCCCGCTATTTCGGTAGATGTCACTTTTGAAGCTATCATTTTTTGACATTTGACAAGTAGAAACTACGCCATTAATAAATATGGAACGATACACGCTTCAACAACGCATTGAAATTATTAAAATTCACTATAAAAATGGTGAAAATTTGGCAGAGACGGTTCGTAAAACTCGAACATTTTTGGGTCACCGTGAAGCACCTTGTCGGACCGCAATACAGAAATTGGTGAAAACATTCGAGCTCTTGGGACAAGTTAGTGATGTGAAGAATAAAACCCGTGCACGTCGCTCAAGAACAGCCGAGAATATTGCTGTTAAAGAAAACCCAGGTTTGTCCATTCCTCGTCGTTCTTTGGAATTAGCCATTCCACAAACGTCATTACACCGTATTTTGCATAAAGATTTGGGTCTTAAGGCTTATAAAGTCCAGTTAACACAAGAACTCAAGCCGGCCGATCATCAACAACGTCGTGTCTTTGCTGATTGGGTCGTTGAAATGCATGAAAATGATCCAGAATTCCATCGAAAAATCATCTTGAGTGATGAGGCCCATTTCCACCTCGGTGGCTTCGTCAACAAGCAAAATTGTCGGATCTGGGGCTCAGAAAATCCAAGAGTTATTGTTGAAAAGTCTCTCTATCCTCAACGTGTGACTGTTTGGTGCGGTTTATGGTCCGGCGGAGTCATTGGACCTTACTTTTTCGAAAATGAGGCTGGAGCAACAGTTACGGTGACTGGATTGCGCTATCGAGAGATGATTAACGATTTTTTATGGCCGGAATTGGATGGTATTGATCTGGACAACGTTTACTTTCAACAAGACGGCGCTACGTGCCACACAAGCAACGAAACCATTGATCTTTTACGGAAAAAGTTTCCGGACCGTGTTATCTCTCGAAGAGGTGATCACAATTGGCCACCGAGATCTTGTGATTTAACACCTTGCGACTTCTTTCTTTGGGGCCACGTGAAAGAGAAGGTCTACGCCAACAGCCCAGCGTCGATTCAAGACCTCAAAGATGGAATTCGTGAGGCTATCGAGGACATAGGGCAGCCACTTTGCGATTTGGTTATGGAAAATTTCATGAAAAGGATATTGTCCTGTAAGCGTGGTCGTGGTGGTCATTTGCCTGATGTTATTTTCCACTATTAACGGCATACCTTCCTCTTTATAATGAAATAAACATCCGATCATTTATATTAAAAAATGGCACTTTTCTTTGAATATCAAAATAACACCTCTTATTGGAAAACCCTTTATATAGACAACATAATAATTACACAAGCAGTGATATACTTAGTTAATGAAGTAACAAATATAAGATTACTAAATTGTTTAATTTTGTAGTTGATCGAGTAGGCTATAATTTACAGGTTGTATTATTATAATAAAAGCAAAAACCAAATAATAAACCAAATTTATGCTCAGTTTCAAATCCTGTACACAGTTTTGTAGGCTCATAAAACGGTGTTAATATCTGGTTTAGCAATACCAACGCAAAGTCAAAATGTAATTATTTAATTACTCTCCCAAGATAATAATTTCAACTTTATTCCAGTATACAAACGCAAAGGCATGAGGAAAGTTCTCCTAATATTCTAGCTTAAGTAATACAACAATTTGTTACTAGATGGTTGATAAACAACGTTGTCAAATATTTCCTTTGTTTGGGTATTATTTGTAGAATTCATAATAATAATAATTTAGAATTAGCATTACAAAAACCAACAGTTTTTCTTAATGCCCCAGAGACAGAATGTGAATACAATCTATAAACAGTAAATAAGAATGAACTTGAATCAGTATTAGAATATTGTGATGAGAATAATCAAAATTTAGTAAACATCAACATTAGCAATTGTAATATTTCAGCGGAGGACAACTACAGTTTCAATAATATCGAAACTGATGGTTTAGAAAATGCAATATTTGAGAATATAGTAGAAAAAGAGATCGTTACATAAAGACTGGGACTGTTTACTGTCAGACTTAACCGTAAAAAGTGTTTGATCGCATGTTCGCAAGTGAAATGTTTAGGACATTAAATTCTCTGAGATCGCGAAAACGTTGGCAGCACTGTCACACGAGAAACCTTAATGGATATGGTCTTCAGAGGCTTTTTATAAACTGAAATTAGTATTTAGGTCAATGCGCCTGAATTACAATCGAATGAGCCAAACAAGCCCTACATTCTACGAACAGATTGATCTCAACTGCTGATAGAAACTACAGCGCAGGAAAGGGAAGAACTAACAGTAGTATGGAATCTTACCAAATTCCAAGTTTTGTAATAGTGATTAGTGATAGACCATGATAGTATAAAGTTTTAATATGAAATTAGTATACATCCCAGGAACATGTCGCAGCAGATATGTTGTCCTGGCCACTCTGTAAACATAGCTCATCAAACTATTCTAAAGTATGTTTTGTCACGGTTGAACTACCAACTTGAAGATGCTGAATTGGAGATTATAAAGAGTTGTGAAACTTCAGATATCTGCACAGATAGTTGTTATATTATTGTAGATGGCGTGTTGTATCGTTATAGTCCTGATGGTGAAGATAAAAAAACACAAATGGTAGTGTCAGATAATGAGTGTTAGCAATTATTGGAAGTGTACCATGGATACCCCAACAGCTGCCCATTATGGAGTTGAACGTTCTCTGCAAAGAATTGCTCAAAAATATTATTTTGTATTCGTCGCCGATTGTATCAAAAAACTAAAAACCTGCAAGTCTTGTATAAACATCAGCCTATAAACTAAAGTTCTATTAGTCGATTTATTTGGTCCTTTACTAGAAACTTCTATGGGGAAAATGAATATTCATCACTGAAGATACCAACACGAATGGTATGGAATTGTTTGAGCTTGTCATTGCAACAGCAGAAGAATGTGCTCCTACATTAATGAACGAAGTGTGTTTAAAGTATGATTTATCCATCCAGATTATTAGTGATAACGGACTTCAATTTGTGTCGGCTGTGATGCAGAAAATGTGTGCCTGTTTGGGCATAAAAAACAAATAACTTTTGTCTATTACCCAGAGAGCAGTATGGTGAAACACAAGAACCTGAAACCTCGTCCTGCAAGCTCAGTATAGAATGATCATACTACGTGAGTGGAAATAGATAAATCGAAAAGTCTCCGGCCTAGACAAGAAAACAAAAGAATATCGCGTAAACAGTGATTTTATTTCTCAATGTAATCCCCGTCAAGTTCAATGCACTTGGTCCACCTATGTTCAAGTGATCTTATTCCATCCCTATAAGCCCTTTCGTCCAACTGGTCAAAACAGGCGTTTGTGGTAGCAATCACATTAATTTATTAATTTTTGCCATGGCAATAACTGACTTGTGGCAGGGTGCAGGGTGAAACAGAATTTTTTTCTTTGCTAATCCGGGTCGGTTTTCTTGAATTTCTTTTAGCTGGACAAGTAGGGTAGCATAGTTTGCCCCGTTGGTTGTTTTTCTTTTTCTAAGATAATCTACAGAAAGAATACCTTTGGCATCCCAAAAAACTGAAGCCAAAACTTTTCCGGCCGACGGAACTGTGTCGGCTCTTTTCGGAGCAGGTTCTCCTTTGGTAGTCCATTGCTTCGATTGCTGCTTTGTTTCTGGGGTATAGTGGTGAATCCACGTCTCATCGACTGTAATAAATCGTCGCAGAAAATCTACTGTCAGCTTTTGCTCCAGTGTGAGCAGTCGCGGCACTCATCGCGCGGATAACTTTCTCATCCTCAAAACTTCGGTTAGTATATAATATGTCCGCTCTCTTAAAATGCCCACAGTATCCGCTATTTCCATCAACTTCAATCGTCGATTCTTCAATACTACTTTGTGAACTTTTTTGATAATTTCTATTGCGGTGGTTGTTTTTGGCCTTCCTGAATGCGGTGCATCTTCTCTGCTCTTGCGACCACGTTTAAAATCCGCAATCCAAGTTTTAACTGTGGTGCACGAAGGGGAAGATTCCCGTAATGTGCCGTCTAGCTCAATTTATTTCCTTTGGGGATAAATCCTTCATATGAAAATATTTAATAACTGCACGAATTTCTTGCTCTATTCTTACAGCATGCAAAACTTTAGCAACTTTGACAGCCTGTCAAACAATTATTATTTGACAGAGATTTTTGTTATTCCACAGCCAGACTGATAAATCTTTCAACAATATAACGCCGCCCGTAAAACACCGCGCAAATTTTTATCCTATCTGGGTTAGGCCGGAGACTTTAATTTACCCGTACTTCCTACCTAATGTTTGGTAGAGAGCTGAAAACCCTGTATGAAGTTTAGCAAGACGTAGAAAAAGTCGTACAGTCAATTAATTTTGTATCCTAAATTACCCACTTCTTGAAAAATTTAAATTGAACGGAGAATGAAAAGCTCATGACCGACAACAGGATATAAACAAGAAGTGCACTGACAAGCTCAGGTAGGAAAGTTTTAATTTTTGTGAAAACAATAAAGTTCTCGTAAGAGTAGAACCACGAAATTTCAACCCCTCCCTCATAAGATCTTGAGAAGCCTTTTGGTAAATATGTCTCTACACTTCAGTCATACATAGAGAAAAAAACTGTCATAAAATAAATAGTTATCTAAAAAGAATTGAGCGTATTACATAATTTCTTTTCTTAAAATTTTTACAGTACCACGAGTATCGTGTTCGCGTTAACATTAGTATTGTTACTACTACATTTATAAAACTTAAAGTAAAGTAAAGTAATTTTATCATCACAAAGTTCTTTTAATCTTCCTTCAAGAACCCACTAGCCGTGCTGTAAGAGTACTTTATTAAGTAGGCAATTTATTGGAAAAATAATTAAACGGAATAATTTTATTTATTTGTTTAGTTTGCTGTCATGCGTATTAAATTAAATTAAATATACGCCTACAAATAAAGCAGGAAAAGTGTGGCAATTTAGCAGTAAGTTTTAAATAAGTTGTAATTGCGTATTATTTCTATTATTCAGTATCTTACTAAATATATATTCAGAGAAATTGCGAGTGTTTACTTTAAGCTGAAAATCCAACACCTAGCAAGTATTACTCTTGAGTATTAGAGTTAACGTCAGCTTGTATTGCGGCAGTTTTTATTATTATTTATGACATAGTATGGATGGTAAAAAGATTTGTCGCGGTAAGAGTGTTGGAGATATTTCGAGAGAAAATAAGTGTAGAAAAGTCAGATAATTTATTTCATTTTTTTTTTGTTTTGCAATATTTCCATTTATTTACATTATATTATACTAATGTAGTACTTCAGAATCCTATTCCAAAGTATCCGCAATATACGCATTCAAATGCAATTTCCAACATAATTTCTCTAGAGCCTTTGCTATACTCATTGCTCTAAATTGATATCCAGTAAACTACCTTAAAAATTTAATAATGTCAAAGGTTAAGCAAAGCTACAAAAAAAATAAATAAATGTCGTTTGCATTCAAATATAGCTCGGTTGTACTAAGTTTGTAACTTTTTTCAATTTTAGACTTTTTTCAACATTCTTAACTTGACAATGTCCAGGAATAGATTTGTACAATGTTTTCTGTGGGTGTTAGAAAAAGTATAAAAGTTTAGGGAGAAAACAAAAGAAAAATACTTACGGTACTGCTAACAAACGAAAACAATCCAACACCTATAACTAAGAAAATAATTTTTTAAATCAGCGTTGTCGATTCATTTTACTGGACAAGAACAACAGTCACAAGATATCGGATTATAAGTAGATGGTTAGTCAACAAAAAAATTCTGTATCACTTGTTCACATGAATATACAATTCTTTTTGTTTTAATAAATTTGATTCTGTAATGTAACCTTGTGTCTTAGCCCTCTATACTCAGTAAGTGGACTTGAGCATGAGAAAGGAAGTTATAAACGCAGTAAAAATACAACAAATCAGATTAATACATATATTGAAATCAAGTACGAATCCAGAGTGCGGGATTTGTCCAAAATATAAATACAAGTGTCATAAACCAGATAAATATATCAAACAACCAATATCAATATCATAGATTCAAAATTATGAAATGCAAAAAATAATTGCATGAGAATTTCAAGATTTATGCAATAATTAGTAAAGATACTAGGACTCGCTTAAGTGTAAAAGTAAAATTTCATTATATTTACAAATTAACTTGCAAGAAAAGCTAATAAAATTTTGAATTTAATTAAATTTATTATGAATCAGAAAAATCACAAAAAATTAAAGTTGACTTGAATATGTTGAAGCCCGGAAAGTTAAACTATCAGGATCTCTCAAGCTAGACGAAGAGGGTAGAAGCATCACCGTGTAACCCAACCATTAGAACGCCTGACATAATCCATCACAATCGTGCAAAAAATCCAGCTGTGATTTGAAGCGAAGCTCTAAGAACAGAAAACAGAAATTAGCAAATGAACGAAAATTTAACTAGAAGGGAACACCCTAAATGTTATTGAGGCTTCATCAAAGGGAGAAAAAATTGAAACAATCCAGTATGAAAGCAATAGTAAATATGCTAAGTAATTTTTTAGAACATATGACTGATATCAGGTCATTTCGTCACCTCGGTAAAAATTCTGCACCAAGTACTAGTTAAGAGTTAATTCCTAAACCGAATGAAACGGAAACACTCCCGGCATGACCAAAGCTCGGATTCTGACAGAACTTCAGCTCGGCGAGAATGCCGAAAAATTGTCCAATCAAAGGGATTTACAGAAAATGAGCAAGGTCACCTTAAGCAACTTTCATTAAAACATAGATGTTAAAAAATGCTCTTGAAGTTATTGGGGAAAGCAAGCAAAAAAGAAAGTTATCGCAAGTAAACAGACTGGAAAAAAACTATGTTTTTATAGGAAAAGAAATTTTAGATATTCATAAAGACACTTTTACAAACAGAATTAACTAAATAAATGCAATTATCTGGATGGCGAAAATAATTAATTTATATATAAAAATCTGAACTCACTAGAAATAGAGATGTTTGTTTGATTATAAAAAAAGACGCTAATAAAGGTGATATCTCAAGAAACAGAAAGAAATCTGCTACCATCATCGCTATGTAATGTTACGATTTTAAATTTTGCATAAATTGTTACGTGCAAAACTAGGATTAGTGACCCATCGATATACGCAACCATATATAAAATCAGTATGCTAGCTTTTGAACGTCGAAGACGGGTCGTGCGCGAGGAAGGTTTAGAGCCGGCGGTAGACGATAGTATTGATACGATAATCTTTATGGGTTTCGGGATCGAGAGGGCGCAAGCCTCAATAGAATGTCGGTAGCCCAATCTTGAAAGGGAGACCCTGCAGCTGATCTCCGTATCTAGGTCAGTAGGCGAGATGATTATCAAGATCAAACCACAGGTTCGAACGCTACACAAGTAGACGGAATCGAGATTGTACTGCACTCTCTTACGATACTTACACTCCCAATGAGGGATTAAGCCTGATATTATGTAGGTAGGTGAAGATCAACGTCCCTTGGCTCCGGAACAGCTGGTTACTGAAACCATGTATGTGTATGCTAATACCAAAAGAGAAGCCAAAAGAAAGTTGATAACATCTATTAGCATACTATTTAAATTGGTACAATAAATAAATTAAAGCGCTCTTGGTTCACACTGCTTGAAAATCGTTTTAACATAAACATATATAACGAAAAAGGTAAACAAATAAAAGTACACGTAAAACAAGTAAACATGAGATAAACATGGCCACAATAAATTCTTCAATATGCACGAACTTCGACAATATAAAAGCAACATAAAGTCTGAATAATAAGACATTCGTGGATATTCGAAATTTTACGGTCGCTTGTGAAAGAAGCACACACAAAATAAAATGTAAAATACAAATAACAACGATAATGTTACTGGGGTCGTCACTCCAGGTGTTTTTCATTTAGCCTTGGATCCAGATACTTGTTTAAATAAATCTTTAAGAAAGACAAATTTTGCAAAGCTATAAAACAACAAGAATTTACGTTAACAGAGCCTTGCATGGATAAACTAACAAGACAAGAATTAAATTAATAATTTTGTTCGTTTTATCTGTATAGGATCAAACTTATAAAGATCAATAACATTTTTGAACTGAAAAGTTACGTTAAAACATGGCAGATAACGGATTCTACTCAAATAAACATTATTACAAAGTTTTTCACCACTGTGAAATTAAGCCTCAGACTCTTCACTACTGTGAAAGAATATCACAAGGTTTTTCAGCAATGTGAATCGAAGTTACAGTAACGTGAATGTTAGGTTATTTTTATCAAAAGAAACTGGTGACGAGACGATGAAATACAAGTACGTTAGCAAACAACTACGTTCGCAGTTGAGGAGCTTGATGCGCCAACGACAGCTTCTTCACAAGATACAGTTTTAAAAAGGGTAAAATTATTTATCCTAATACTGGACTATCCAATAGAGATCCAAATTTATGGCACAAATTACACTCAATTCGCTGGCTTACACGAGATTTCTCTTTTGACTAATACATAGAATTTTCCAGGAACGGACGACATTCACATACATTGTTAGATTGAAGGTAGATGTTGACTCTCTTTAACTGTCTTTAGAGAGCGAAGCAGTATAAAACTGGTAGAGATTCGACGGAACGATATAGATACAAGGAACACGATAACAACGCTAGTTCCTTCCTTCGGAAGAAATAAAATAATAAGAGAAGCGGTAGGGTAATTCAACTGTGAGTTCGTGTGAATTTAGTTTGGTAGGTTTGCCGATAAGGCGAGATTTGATTTACACACTAACGGCAGTGACACATCTGGTACATTCCAGGGATTGTCGATAAATATTTAACGATGACAGAAATAATACGCGTCGTGCACACTCAGGCTGTCTTTCACCTATGTGGATGCTATCCAAACACTTGGAATAGATTCCGATCTCACCCAAATTTTCACATACGACAAACGCGGGGTACGCGTGCGTTGCTTATTTGCAGACTATCATCGAATTCCTAAACTCTCAATCAAAATTGAGAATTCTTCAACCCTCAGAGGGGTGGATTCAGCAAATTATTGGCTGGCAGGGATTGATTCAATTAACAGGACAAACATAAAAATAAATCTTGTCCTGGCTAGGCAAAGTAACAGTTTTATGATCTAAAGAAGCATAAAACCAAAAGATAAAGGGACAGAATTTCTTCGAAATAGAATATTTAAATTTATAAAATACGAAATTAGGGGTAATTTTAACAATATCCAGTGCCCGAATATATTGCTTTTCAGAATACAAGAAAACATTTTGTTAGAGAATTTGAGATAGAAATAATGTTACCAAGTTGTAAATCTACCAATATAAAAGAACGTTAAACATGAGGCTTTTATTTTACAGAAAAAAGATAAAATATAATTAGTGCCATAAATTTTGAGATTAAATTCATTCCTTTAACTTTACAACTAATAAAATTTCGAATACTTTTACCATCAGCTACACTAAAAGTCACACTTGACTTAAAGATAAGATATGTCATTGCAATGCTTAAATCTTGAAACTTCTGTACTGCCTGTAGTGACTTCTGAACGTTGATTGATTGTCTAACAGAAATCGATGATTCCTTTTTTTATTTAAAGAAAATCTTGCTTTTACTGAAATCACAACATTACTTCTTAAAAATAAGAGATCGATAGAAACATCACGGTAACACTTCAAACATAGCAAAAATTGCTTTTTTTTTAATAAATTTGGAAATTTGACCACTTCGGTCTAACTACTAACAAAACCCCATCCATCATCTTTTTTCTTTTTCCAGACACGCTACCACTTCTGTTCATTTTACCCAATCAACTTTAGTAATATCACAAAAACTCTGAAGCTTAATGAAAAACTTCACAGTAGGCACCAATGTACCCGCAATTCTTCTACCAACCTAAAATAGTTAAGAGCATTATCCACTACCTGACCAACTCCGTTAACTACCAAGTGTCCCCTCTTCCATTTTGCATTCCATTTGCACTACTGCGCTAGAATTTAGCATAGACTAGCTATTTGCATGCTTTTCTTTCTAGATTTTAACATGTAGCAGTGTCGCATACACTGCGTATAACGTTAGAAATCGTACCAATTTTTACTTGCGTAGAGTTTGACAACAGTGTTGGAAAACATGTAGCGTTGGGTCTTTTCGGTCCCGTCGAATATATGTTATTTACAGGTCACAACATACACTACTTATTAATTGTTCAT
The DNA here is from genome assembly GCA_011009095.1 of Ignelater luminosus. Lineage (NCBI taxonomy): Eukaryota > Metazoa > Arthropoda > Insecta > Coleoptera > Elateridae > Ignelater > Ignelater luminosus. Next base: position 39,970 of record VTPC01002023.1, read on the forward strand.
TCGTCTTGCTTCGTTTTCTTTTTCTAATACTTTAAAATAATTATTGAATTATTTTTTAGTATACAATATAGAGACATTGAATATTTCCGGAAGCCACGTGACCACGGATTAACTGTTAGTTAGGCAACACATCTTGCACTATTGGCAGCTCTGTTGTAATAAACATAATGTAGCTTTCCAGTGGCGTAGTATTGGATATATGATGAAACTACTTAAAAACTTAAATATTTCAAATTTATTATCTCACTTTCAATGCGTTAAATCAAACGTCGATTAACTCACAAAAAGCAGATTTAGTCTTGAAAAAGACTTATCTTTAAATAGAATAAAACAAACTGTAAAAAGCGCAAAACAAAGAGACAACAAGAAATCACAAAACGTACGCCGGCCGATGTAATTTTAGGTTATACAGTTAAATTTCTTGCAACAGTCTGTCAAGATTTCACACTTTTAAACACTATCTGACAGATGTTATTTACATATTTTCTGATACGATTTCTAAGAAGATAAGTGTAGTAACCACTTTTGAGTTTGTGTCCGTTATAAATGGCATTCCAAATTTTCTCGGATATCATAACCCTATCTTCTTCAAAAGTGCAGTTACTGTACTTTCCCATAGCAACTTTGATCAGAACATTCTAAGACTGTCTTGGCAAGGTTATATTACAATCTGAACCAGAAACATTTTGAAGGTCATCCGGTATATCCAGAGTTTCTCTATAAATGTTGCAATCAGATTCGTTATCAAAATCCTCTTTTACTGGATAATTCGTACGTAGAGTTGAATGATGAGGCACTCTTTTCAATTTGCAACTTCAAAGAGAATAATGATTTCGGCTTTACGTTGTGATGTGGAATATTGTGAGCTAAAGACTTCATTGGTGTAGAGGTAAGCAGAGGTAAAAACTCAATAGACCTTTTAGGTGAATGATGAATTGTAACATGTATTTTTAGTGTAACTAAGGATGCATTATTCAATATATCTTGAATATGTTCTTTTCTAACAGCACTACTGAATAATTCTTCCGCTTTATCTGAATGAACAATTGCTGATTCCTTTGTTGTATTCAGAGCACTTGATCTTAATTTAACGTACAAAGAGTGTGTCTTTCGTATATTATTGTTTTTATCAACGAACGCCGAAGGAGTCGTTACTGAATTTGCGAAGTCTGTCTGTCTCTCTGTATGTCTGTCCGCATTTTTGTCAAATTTTGAAATTTTGACTTCAGATCTGGATTCTACATTAAAAACTAAAAACAATGTGGTGTCTTCATTTTTCGGATAACTCTTCGGGAACATGTTCAAAATGGCCGTCGAAAATTGAAAAATTTTCAAAAATTTTATTTTACTTTAGAATCGTATTCTACATCAAAAAATAAGACAAACTTATACTTTTAATTTTTTTATGTCACCTCGGGAAATTGGTCAAAATGGTCGCCAAAGTTTGAAAAAAGTAACAAAACGGAGTTCGTTTTGGTTATGCTTTGCATTCCCAGATGTTTTATTTTTGAATGCATATGGCCATAAGAAGACCTATAATTGTCGTGTTCCCAGTGTTGCTTAAGTTCGATGCTTTTTGATTTTAAAGATTAATTTCGTTTTCCATACATTTATTAAATTAACAAAACAATAAAACACAATAAATATAAAGAGACTAAGGAAAACTGAGGGAACTAAGAGAACTAAGAGAGAGAGAGAGCGTATCTTACTGGTTACCATTTTATATATGTTTTAACCTCATTAGGAAAACTACATATAATTCGGGAAGTGTGAAAGTGTAATGTGTTATTTACACATTTAAGCGGAGTTTTAAGTAATATCGCGGAAAAAATGCTAATAATAATTAACCTGTGAAAGTTCACAGTAACATTCCAGTAAGATAGGTCTGTTGAAACAATAACAATTAATATTAAACAAATATGTGATGGTAATCAATGAAATATAAATTAACAATAATATACATGTGTCAATAAGAAATTCCTAACAAATTCCTCCAGGAAGAACCTGCTTTAGGAAATTCTGAACTAACATATTTGAAAATAGTGACAAGATCTTGTAGTTTGTTTTTACAACTTAAATGCTTTGATTGAAAAGCTTTCTTGTAATAATTTTTCTTTCTTTTAATAACACAAATTAATTCACTAGGGTATTTTATCTTTTTGTTTTTATCCATTTATTCTTTATGAATGCAAATACATTTTTAATCAATGGACAGTAAAATTTTAAACTTTTTTTGTTATTCGTCTTGAACTCGGATGGCTTACAAAGTACCTAGAAATTAAGGGATTCCCTGCGTAGCTGTTTTCTATTGTAATTATACACCTTACTGATAGTTTATGACAGTGCGTTTAGGATTAGGCAATTTAGTTGCTCGAGGCAAAAGAGGGAGCATTTACTTTTAGATAACTACCTCACGTAGAAAGACAGGGTTGCCAAACTGAGTTGTAAGCTTTTCTTGCAGTCACCGCTGCCACTATGCAATGCGATAGCTTTTTAGTTGTAATTCTTATTTTAAATAATTAATATTAATTTGTATTCTGCGGTTCTTTCACAGATATTTGGTGCATTCGAAAATGAACGGCGGACTTGTTTATTTTTTTAAAAAGTAATTTTTATATAATTTTAAATAAACATAATCACAATTTCTAAACAAAGGCCGCTACTCTACTAATAGCAACAAAGTTTTTCGCAAAAACCCCATCAGAAAATATTCAGAAATAACAAAGTTCAAGCGCTCTGGATAATGCTCTTAATAATAAGGAAGAAGTGCGATACATATTTTTAAAAAGAATTGAATAATACTGACTTTGAAAATAGCAACTAGGTTACAAAAAAATGTTGCAACGCAACAACTAGTTCCAAGCAACCTTCTTAACACTAAATTTTAATAAAGGAATACTCAATATGAAATATTTACATTTATAAAGAATAATTAAACGAAGCTAATTTCATTTATGAGAGTCAAAAAGCAATGAACAGATTATGAAAATCCGTAGTTAATTAGGCCGAGATAAAAGAATAATAAAATAAAATAGGAAAATTAACACTCACATGTGCATTTGTTTTTCTAAAAAAGCGATAAATAAACTGGAAATTTATACTATGCGTCTCACATTAATACAACAAATTAATCAAACGTCTCCAGCTTTTTTAATTAAAATTGATGATCAATCTTTACCTGTGCAAGTGCAAACGGGAATCAAATCAAACTGCTGTAGCGATAGGATGAAATCGTTGTCTCACAGACATGCCATGTAACGACCGCAGAATGATTGTTACAATTCTCAGTTGACTTATGGAATCTTTATTAATTCAACAAAAATTGTCTAATCGCCCGTTCTCTTAAATCGATTGAAGGACATATGGCGCTAGCAACTTTTGTGTTTGCTTGAAAAGAAATTGCCTGCAAATCATTTTGTTCAGTATCGAATCACTTTATATTTAGAGTCTTTGTTTATCCTTAAGAATGTTTTTTGCAATTCTAACTTCACGAGGTTGTGAAAGTTTTGCATTATAGTTTTCTGTCCTTAACATCCCATAACATAGACAGGTAGATATTTTATCTCATAGATAAAACTACAAAAGACGAAAGTAATTTTATGTAAAAATTTCTACAACAAAAAGAGAGAATTACTATAAAATCTCGTAAGTAGAATTTTGCTTGAACGCATTCATACAGTCAAACAATACCTAGGAGGTATATAATACATAATATAGCTGATTCGAAGCTCTCTAATAAAACCGAAAAGACAGCGAAGGACTTTAACGGAAAGAATGATCGATAGCTTCAGTATTGCTAATAGGATTATGAAAACTTAAAATCAATCAGCTCCAGTTCTAAGGAAGTTTACAACCGTAATCATTAATCACAGTAATAAGTCTTTCACATTTATGCTCTTGCGAATATAACGAAAGTTTCTTTTGAACTTAATTACTACACTGATTTAATTAAATACCTTCAGTTATGATATATGATTCTTCCCTTTCCAGATGGATTTATGAAAAGATTGTATTTGCCTTATTTTCAAAAATAGAATACTTAATACTGCCCATGTAGTATGTGTCATCTCCAAAACACTAAAACATAAAATTTACAGCTATCATTAAATTGTTCACGCAAAAATCAATAACTGTATACCGAACAGATTTATTCCATCAATTTAATACTTTTTTTAAGACAAAATCATGGATGATAAATAAATCTTTTTCAGGCTTTTAGTGACGCGCATATCAGAGATCTTGAATTTATGACCCATTACGTTTTTCCCATTTAGTTAATAAAAAATTTTAAAAATGCATTACTCCTATTTTGATTTAATCTAACTAAAATAAAAATTTCGTTTGAGAGAATCAGAATTTAAATAAAGATAAATAATAATAAAATCCAGGACAGTATGTCCTTTAGTTTTAAGTTTTAGTTCTACGTAGAATTGTATTCGTTAAGAGCTTTTTTTTTCAAATGGACAAATGAGCTTTTCAAAATCTCTTATTCAGGGCCCAACTACTAAAGGGAAATGTAAAAGGAAAAAGATGAACTATTTTAAGCCTTTGTAAACCGTAAAAGATAGGAAGCCGGTTGAATTCGAGGAAGTCTATTTTAGAGAACAGTTCATTGGTGTTTTTGTTTCCACAAAATCATTTACGGCTTACTAGATATTCGATATAGATAAAACGAAAACACTCGAATGTTTTAAAGTCAAATATCTACGTAACAAGCTAGAATAGGAAAAAGCCGTAAAGACATTTTCTTCCTTAGACGCATGAAAAAGTAAGAGTATAATAAAACTAAAACCTTTTTAATTGTAATTCTTCACTTGCCAGTATTGTCACAATGGCACAGTCGGTCTCAGGAATAGTATAGTATTTCAGATGCGGTAAGGTAGTTAGTTACAACTTTAATGGTAAAGATAACGCAATCACACCGATTTAATATTAACGGATCCACATATTCATTCAGTTGCCCCCACGAGAATCGCTTATTTTAAAAATTTGAAACATTCTTAAGCGTGATAATGTTATAGAGAATGGAAAGTTACCTCAAGAATCGAAATTTCATTTTTCAGTTTTCTTCAGATATCTGAAGAACCAGATCAGATATTCAGATTCTAACTTTACTACACCATTATTTATAAAATTGCGCAACTTGTTTTGAATCAAGCGAAGCAGTAACTCTTCAAATGTTGAGAGAGTTCTAGCCGAGCATCTTGTGCATCAACTTAAACAATCGAGTATCTGATTTTTACATTATTATATAGTAACTCAATTCTTCATTAACCAGAGTGCACGTCCAGCTTTAGCATAATTTAAATTTTACCTTGTATAGACTATTAGTATTATATTTCAATTCAATTATTTTCCAGAAACTCGTTAGAACAGAACAGTAAAAAGTTCGCTTTGGATAGCCTTTATCTGGGTACCCATTCTTGCTAAACTAAAAGACGGAATTGGAGCTGTAGCAGTATAGGCGGTTAATACATTCTTTACGAAAGAAACTACCTTTCAAATTCAGGAAAGACTTCCGCATAAAGAAATGTTTAGATAACCTGTGCTAATAAAGTTTCAATTCTACGCCTGACTAAAATGGACAGCTGGAGAAATTATTAAGAAACTCCACTTTTAGTTTTGACCGAGAAGTTCTTTAATTCGAAAGCAGTTGTTGAGGCTTTTCATCTGGAAGGCATATTTCGGATATTACTCTTTTCTTTTCGTCGATTTAAATAATCTCTGCTCTAGATATGCGGTATATAAGGTTAAACTATACTTACTGAAACTTCAGGTTTAGTTTTTCCATTTAAGCAAAGGAAGGCAAACCTTAGACACTGAAACGACCTAACCTGGTTTACATTAAGAGTGTTGCACGAGGCACTGTACAGTGTACATACACAAGGAGTATGTTTAGAAAATGTCTGATGAAGTTGGGTCTGATTTGCAAGAGTTGCCTAGTTAAAGGCCTTTAAAACTTGTAAGTAAGTATACAAGTTTAATGCATAGAAATAATTAAGATGAAATAATGAGACTCTTCATTGTGGTCAGTATGCAAAAGAATCTGTTAATGATACCTGTCCCAATAAGTGGATTACACGTGGAAAACATATCGTTGGCCGCTGAGCTTATCCGATTACAGTCTGTTACGAGAAAGACAAAAATGTGACTATGGAGCAGAAACTTACATTTAACAAACAATTAAGCTGTGCCTTGGCTAACTTGGCAGGTTGGAGACAAAGTGATTCGGTGGTACACTTCGTAGTTAAAAGACAAAGTGGGCCAATGGGTTATAATTACTGGGCGGAAATGACGATGGTCGATTGTCTCTAAATAGTAAGGCCTCGTCATAAGCCAACTATACGGACTTTCTGATAATCTTATGAAATTCGTTAATGATCTCTTTATACTTAAAAGAAGTGACTTAAAAGATACATCCGGTATACTAAAGCTTGTTTTACCCATAGTAATTGTGTGACACATAAATACCAGGAGTCCCGAGACCTGGGCAGCAGCCTCGTATGTTGTTGAACTCCTAACGGTTTACAGCTTATATATATCTGCAAATACTTCAAGCAAAACATCAAAACACCAAAATATAGGTTAGTAAATATATATTCTCAACAAAAATAAAAAAAAGATAGTGTGCAACTTGATACATGAAATAATTTTTACAAGACTCACTTGAAATTGTGTTGTAAACTAAACAAGCAAAATTCGTAAAAGTAACTACTTTACAAAATAAATAAAAAGATCGAACTTCTTTAGAGAATGCAACTTAGACAAACAAGATGGACGAGAAATGAACGAATTTAATTTAGTATTCGTCAGACTTGCTAATCTATAGCCAGTCAATCAAAATGTCATTTACGAATAAACAAATACTGTATTTACATAAAAAGCTCTGTCTAACTTATCAGGTTCTTCTAAATGTATTATTTTCCTCTAAATCATATAACAAGATAATAGTAAATAGATTGTGACGCTTTCTTTCCGATGCTCGGTCGGTCGGTGCTCGGGCGCCAGATTTTGTAAGGGGGTTTACTCCCCCACCTCGCCCTTAGCGCGGTCGGGCGAGGGCTCACCGGGCAGCTACGATGGAGACCCGGTGACTCCAGGGGTCGACGGCTGAAAGAGAAACTCGGAGAGCTTAATATATAAATAAAACACCGATCAAGCCCAAACAATCTATTAATATTATAATAATATTTGAATTATAGCATAACAAATATTCGCCGGCGTTATCATGCGGCACCACCTGGGGAAAGCCGAATAAACACGCCGGTGTGTACAATGTACGGATAAATCTACAAATAAATTATAATTTTCTATAAATAGTCTTTTAATTTATTAAAGTCAAAATAACTTCGTTACAAGATGATTAAGCGTAAGTCGTAAAAAAGTTTTCTGGTTGAGCAACTTAAAAGAGTAGTATCGCTGCAGTTCTAATGAATTATTTAAAGCTGCCGTCTACCAAACTACCTACAGCCTTAATGATTCTCAACCTCCTCTGATAGGACAAGGAACTATAGAAGAAGAAGAAGAAGAAGAGTCCCACTACTAGTTCAACGGTCAAGTCGTCTAGGCTGTGCAGACAAACAACCCTTGATGCAGTCAACTTCGGTTAGATAAGCAAGTAAATCAATAGCTTACCTCTAGAGTTTGCTTGTACGGGATTGCCAGAGCTAGAACGGCCTGGAACACGACGTTATCTTAACGTGTTCGTCCAATGATTGACTTATATTGACGGGCTGAATTGGATTACCCAAACAACCCCCTTGTGGACGGGGTTCGTTGTTAAATCAATTTATCGGTGTTGCGGATTTCCGAATGAACTCTTGCTCTCGGATAACTTACGCTCTTTTTAATAAACAGGGGATGAAATACTGCAACAAAAGTTTCTTTGTGGCAGGATCATTCCAAATAAACGAAAGGGTTGAACAACAAGAAATTGACGACAATTGCTTGATATTTTCTAAGAATCTCCCTAAATTCAGGTAGTCGAAGACATACTATAAGCAAATGCGCTCCCAACTTGCGTAGAGGATCCGAAAATAGGTTTCATTGGAAACTCAAGGCGGTTATACAACTTCTCATTAAGCAATTGAAAGTAGGAGTAACATACCAACAAGAAATGGTTGGCTTGATTTTGACGTTTTTAAACCGAAAAGTTTGGTCAATCATTTTGTTTTTGCAACCTCTTCAGAGGAAGCTCATAGTGCAAAGATATATAATTTTGACAAAGACGTACCTGAGATGATAATTCTTGCGGTTTAGTCATTTCACCACCCCTTTTTCTGTTAAGTCTTTTTCTGCTATGTAGAGATTCTTAGTTTAAATAGCAGTCGCACTTAAATGCACGAATATGGTATCACCTGAAGGGCTACGCTTTATACACGTATTCACTCAGAAGTTTTTATTAAATGGTTTCTGAGTCTCAGTTTTTAGAAATAACAAAATTAGTTTCTTTTTTCCTCATTTAGTATGTCTACCTTATTATATATATTTGCTCGAGTAACCTACTGGTTACCAAAATGTAAACAAATAGGAACTTTAAATTGAATCTTGCTAAAAAAATAAAATATTTGAAATAGAATAGGGATGTTACATATCTGGAAGCGGCATTTCAAAACCTACACCTAATGAAAGAATATCGTTTTATAAAATATAACTACAGCAATTGAACAAACAGCAAACAGATAACATCTTATTTATAGACATTGATTTATATGGTATATTAGCAAATACACCCATCAGAATTAGCTTGTAAATCTTATGGTGATAAGACAACAATGATAACTCCCTTACAAATTTAGATTCAAGCGCTAATCCTATCTAATTATTTTAAAACGCAACTGTAATTGATTTTTTACCAGTTTTACTGGTAAATTGGGTAGATAGAAATAATGCCTGCTGATTATTTCCTCCAAGATGTGTCTGGGAATTCTGTGCTTATTCTCGATGGAATTAGCCTTCTGCTACTGTCAAACTCTTTCACCCTCCGTGACGTTTTAGCACATCTATATCCGCTTTTGAATCAGTCAGTAATGAAGCCGATAGCCTTTAGAAGCAATGCCTAGTGTAAGCTGGTGGTGGATTTGCTAATTTTGAAAACGTGGCTATTTGGCAGAGCATTTTACCAAAAGTATTAGTCCCTACTGGTTGCACTGAGCATTTGCCGCTATTGTAAACCACAAAGAAATGACCACGACTGGTTCCTCTTTTTCTCATAGCAACATATCTTATATAAATGGTAAGAATATGCATTTCTGGATTATCTACAACCGAGAAAATTCTTTAAATCTTGGTTTTTGTGTCCGGTATTCTAATGATCAAGAAGAATCCAGGGTCATTTATGCTGGTAATTTTCAAGTGAGCCAATTCTTGTCTTTCTTCTTGAAGATTTTAGATTTTTTTGGTTTATAATTATTGGATTTGCGTTTTAAGCATGCAACTAAGTTTGTAAATCTACTGACATTAATGTTATTCTTTACATTTAAAGTCGCATTTAACAATGAAAACGTCGACCATAAGAACAAAGATGTTAGTTTCATTGATTTCTCTTTGAAATATGTCATTTTCTAATTTTACGTCATCTTAATATTTTGCGAATATAGTTAGTTATTCCCGTTTATTTTAGTTGAAAGTATTTGCAATTTATTTTGCACGATATTTATTTAAACACACGTGTGGCTATTTTTGTTGTTCAGTTCAAATTTCGTAGAATTTTGTTGACGAGACACTGTTTCGAGTCGAGCCTGGTTTAGCGTGGGCAAATTTACATTTCCACCGTATATTGGTGTGCGTTGTGTTTATATACAGTCCCTGCGTGATCCCGTCTTTTAAAAGACTGCCGACTTGGAAAGTGCCAACCCCCCATGTTACAGGTTTCAACGGGCAAGCAACGTTCCATCAAGCAGATAGTGGTGTTCGTCGTTTCGTTATTTTTATTCTACTTATGTTTTTAGGAGGGGTGATGTCGCTTAAAGAATCCGCGCCGTAAAATCATATCGATCTGTTAAAATATTATCGAAGCTCATTGAAAATGGTTTCTTGGGCTACTTGCGATTTTCTAATCTATACTTCAAGAATTTTGAGTAATATCCCAAGTTTTCATTTTATGGGTGAAGTAGTGTTTACTTCAAGTGCGTCCAGTTAAGTTTGGGATTATGAATGCGGCGTTATTTTTATTTTGGTTTTAATGAGCTAGTAAATATTGATATTATTTGAGTGTATCGATACTTCGTTGGTGGAGAGCTGTTGTCTAATGACTGTTCCGTCTTAATTTCAACTGATGGCAATGAACACCTGTAAGTGTGCGTGTCGGCCTTTCATGCCTAAACAATTCTTTGTGAATAAGTAAAACATCTCTGCTTGTGCTATCGTGTATTGAAACACGAAAGAATCTTTCAAATACATCAAGTAAATTTGAGAGAAAATTTACTGCTTTGGGTTCAAATCTGGTAGGGCCTCCCGTCAAGCCGGGATACCAACTGTTTGGTTAAATTTAAGGTAATTCTAAGTTGACAGTTTTACTTGTTACCTTCTTTGTATGTAAATTTCACAACGACGGGTACCAGAGGATGAAAATAGGGCCAATTATTTTAGTGAACTAAACTTTGTTCTTTTGAGCTACATGAAAGCTTTTTGCTTCTTTTGTTTTTTTACACGTAAGTTAGTAAAATCTTGTAATTTGTTGCTATCTAAAATTTTTAATTAAGAGGGTTTTGTTGCCATAACTTAAACGGTGTAAATGTATTGTTGACATGAACATTTTTATATTCATATTTATGGATCTCGGTATCCACCGATTTGATTTTGTAAAAGCTTACTGTTCTTTTATGAGATTATTTTTTTTTTGTTAATCAATAAACAGTCAAGTGTGGATATATCTTAGTGTATTTTATTATTTACTGTTTCTTCCTTCTTTGAGGTTAAGTAAAAATATTTGTGCCTTGACGAGATTGTGCAGGTATTGTAAACCAGATATTTGGACCAGTGAAAGGCGAGCTGAATAAGTAACTTTCTTATTGTTTTTATGAGCAAAATCTAGATATATCGTTACGAACTGGAATAATTGATGACCGTCGGTTGCTCCGCGTAGATTTGCAGTGCAAGCTAAGTTATGCAAATCGTTGCAAATTGTTTAAGTAAAAATATTAAAACTTTAAGATATCGTAAATTCTCTTGGTAAGCTTATAGAGAACTCAGTGTATAGAGTGTTTATTGCCATCAGGGTGTTCTATGTATATGTGTAGAGGTTTTTCCAATGAAGAACCACACCAGGGGATCCAACGATTTTGACATGTTGCTGGCGCCCATACCAATTCTGTCATCTTAGATTTATAGCAAATTTTTTTTATTGGTTGTTAATTTAACTTACGTTTGGTTACTTTGAGAACCCTTCCTCCCCCTGTTGTGTGCTCCTGGGCATAGGCCACTTTTTCTGTTACATTTTCAACATGTTTCTCACACACGCCACTTTTTAAAGCAATTACACGCTAAATCGTAGTTTTGCCTTGATTTTGTTGGCAACAAATTAATAATTACTTGGTTTGCAGCTTTCTCAATTTCTAGAATAATCGTTTTTTCTTCACAAACTCAAAAAAAATTACACCAAAAACAAATTTGTTTTTGTTGATAATAAACATTTAATTACTGCTTAATTATAACTCCATTGATACAGAAAATCAAATGCCCACTAATTTTTAATTTTTAGTTTTTTTAATTTATGGTTGTATCTCACTTCACTCTTGATTTCTGAATTTTTGTACTGAAGCGATTGTAGGCCTCGTCTGACGGCTCGGTCTACAACGTTAGCATTGGTGCAAAAAATTGCTCTGTTGGCACTTTTTGCATAATATACTATCCTTTCAGGTTGTTTACAATAAAGTTTCATTTTTCAACTAGGAAAATACTTAATCAGAACAGTTGGGAAGGTTGAATAGTTTTATCTTTTGGAACCGTAAATTATGCATTTGTGTTTCAGGTTTTAAAACTAATAGTTATTCTAATCCTGCAGAATGTTTTAAGGAAGTAACATAAAACTAAGCAAAAAAGTCCTACTATTGCCTTTTTCAAATTCTAAAAACTGACTTAAGACAATACTGTGACAAAAAATGACAACTTTCTCAATTTGTATTATGACAACACTAGCGCTCCCTCCATCTTTGTTTTTTGGGACTAACTAAAGAAGACACATAATGTCATGTTGTTTGTGTCAAGTTGTTGATGTTTTTGTACTTTTTTTTTAATAGACGTTCTTTATTAGAAAAGTGTCTACTTAATTATTATTAATCCCTCTTTCTCATAGTGCAGCACTGTATTGAATTTCAAGCAATGTGGGTGGCGAGCTTTTACTTAATAGAAATTCTGCTTGGTAATTAGGTAGCTTCTTTGACAAAAGGATGATTTTGGGTTTACAGCGTCAAGCTAAGCAGAATGACAAAGGCTCTTTTCTTCTTCATGTACATAGTGCGCTAGGAAAACCGTAACAGCGGAATATTAACTCTGACTTTCTCGGTTTTATTAGAATTGCTGAATTTAAAATGTTTAACCTTTTTTCCCATTAGGGAGCTATTGCAATAATTGCTACCATTCTGCTGGGTTTGAAAATCGATTGCTTTATTGACATAGATAATATTCAAGAATTCACAAACTTACAACGCTGTAGTAAGCCGCTGCTAGATTTGGTATCCAAGCAATTATAATAGAGAATTAGGATATATTCCGTAATTAAACATCTTTAACCAGAATTCTGGTTTTGGTTAGTTACTGGTTACTGAAAATTTTGTATCATTACGGAACATAACTAGTTGATGAATATTTGTACATCATAGTTACCTTCAGTTCTCAATAATGAGATATTTTTTTTTACAAATATTCAGAGTAACCAACGTAATGTTGTCGGTCGGTTTGGTTATAATAAAATTATCGTTTTCTTCAGATTGCTGTTCTGTAAATACAAAAATTTCAGGAAATGGAAAATTACGGAACAGTAAACCAAAATTTCGATTGAAATTGGCTATTCACATAAGCTGCCACGCACTTGTAGTCTCAGTTTTAGAATAGTCGCGCAATACATACATTGCATCACATTTTATGAAATCATACAGAGCCTATTAAAACTATAATTTTATCTTTTTTTAGAAAAAACGAAGTAAGATAAAAAAATTAATTTTAGTTTGTGATTTGATAAATAATTTAAATACTTTCCTTTAAAAAGAGGATCAGGAAAGTGAAAAATAACAAAACGTTGGAGTAACAGTAATTAAATATTTTTCTTTTAATGAAACACAAAGTTCTAAAGCAAAGTAAATTATCAATAATACCTTTAAAAGGGCGAAATTAGCTTTAATTAAAGTTAACGAGCTTTAATCTTATTAAAAAATTTTGTTTAACTTTCTGTTCCCCTTTTATATCTTTGCGTACCTATATTGATTTTTTAAAAATAAACTTCCACGCGACTAATTTTTAAACTCTTCTTTTTATTTTTCAGGTTTATACCTACACATCCTTGTGGTGAAAACTTTCACGGGGGAGAATATTAAATTGCCAATTTACGCTACCATTGGATGGGGTACGTATAATAAACTCTTTGATCTATATTCAGTTATTTACCTGCACAATGGGATATTATATAAGGTTTAATAAATGTTAATTAACTCCTCGTAAACAGTTAAGAAACATGTTGCAAACATAATCGCGCAATAATTATTATTTCAATGTTCGTATTTTCGTCAGGAAAACCCAAATACAATTCCGTCTCTCATCTCATGCACACACATTATAAGCATCGGTATTGTACTAGTAAGATCAGAATAAATATCTAATATTCCACATTCGTATGTATGCAAAGCAAGAAAGTCATAAAGGGGAATGGTATACATGTTATTATTGAATCTTTTCCCAAAAGTAAACATAATAAAGGAAATCCAAGATTATTATCCAAGAAAAGTAAACTAACTTATAATGTATATATTCATAATTCACGAAGGAAATTTTCTTTTTTTCAGGATGTCCCTCGATTTTCGTCTTAATTTGGGGTATAACGAAAACTTTCTCACTTACACCTGACGATAAACAGGTAAATAAATAACTTATTAAATTTAAATTTCTCTCCGATGAATTTTCTCTTCTCTCAAACTTTCAAATGCACATTAATATTTTAGAAACGAAGATAAATCAGGAAAGTCAAGAAAATGGAAAACCTTTTTTATTCCATGCAATATAAATGATAATTAGAGAAAAGAATTTTTTCTAAAACAGAAAGCTTTTTTTTCTTTTTAATTTGAATGTAGACGGAAATATTAGAGACGTACGTTGCTCTTTACAAATAAGCAGGGAAGTGCAACAGGTATATAAGTACAAAGCGTAACCTAACAAAGTTATACCTATATATGCGCATAATGATGAGAAATAGGATCCGATTAAAGTAAGGGTTTCCCTTAGGATATCAAAACAATAAAGGGATCTTGTCATTAGTTTAACGTTTATTAAAAGGACCGATGTGCTTAGAATAACGTAATAAGTAAACAGACTTGTCCCGCTGGGTGTTAGTTGTAAATTTATATATTCGTATCAAAAAGTTGTTTATATAAAAAAAAAAGTTACATTCGGTCACTGCCCTGTATACCGGGTGTCCCACCTTAATTACATAATACTTTACAGGAATGTTCTTCGATTAAAAATAAGCAAAAAAGTCCTAATAAACATATAGTATCAAATGCAAAGTTTTCTAGAAATTCACAACAAACGAACAAAAATAAGTTGATAACATTAATTATGAAAATGCACCTAACAATGCTTTTGCTTGTATTTTCTATAGCAGCAATTCGTCTAGTTGTTGAATAAAAACATTTATTTAGAAATCGAAACTTGGCCGATTTCTAGTTGGATATGGAATACAGCATATCTACGTTGCTGGAAACCTGACTATAATTCCTAGTTGTAGCCTTTAATTTGTAAGGGGATTCTTTGGTCTGGATATCTAGAGGTATTTTGTTTCACATACTGCCAATACACGAGAATCGTGTCCTTTTCTTCGCTGTTGAAAAATCAATAAACGTAAATCATAAGAAAATGTCGATCGAAACAGTTTGTCTCGTTTGATATTGATAACTATATCGTTAATAATAAAAAGGCGGTATGCGTTCAATACACTTTGATCCAAATTTATCCAACCTTATACGATACAGGGAATCCCAAATTGAGTAGGATAGTATCGGCAGTTTTTTATTATTACAATTAGAGCTTTGGTTAAATTCTATTTAATCATGTAAAAATCCAATATGGCGCCATTAATATGTCGGAATCCGCCATCTTGAATTTTATTTTGGCATCGTTTTTAAGTGTCTCTCATCGAAGCAAGCAATTTTTATATTAAATCTGTTTTTTCTAACACCGTATTCAAAAGTAGGTTTTTCTTTATTCATTTTGCTATGGAAACTAGATTTTACTTGACTAGTCAGGAAAGTACTTTAACGTACTAGTCAGTAAAGTACTTTCCTAACTCGAAAACAATTAGTTCAAAATTCAAGAAAACATTTATTCTTCTTCTGGAGGTGTACATGAAAACTCTTCTGTACCACTTTCACTCATTTTTAAGAAATACAAAACCAAAATTGCGAATAATTACACAATTACGCAAAACCAACGCAAACAATTTACAATTTTGTTTTTGTCACCTTGAATACGTATATATAGATACAGACAACATGATTTTTGCGAAAAAATTCAAACGGTTTTTAATTATTTGTGATGTTTTTTATATTGTTTCAAATTTTTTACATCAAATATGTAAATGCAAAACATGTTCATAATTAAATACTGTCCAACTTTATTTGCATATTATTTATGAAATGCATTTTATTAATTTTTAATACAAATTTAAAGTGCTGCCCTGCAAATACTAAAATTTGGCAGTTTCAACAAATGAAGAATTTGGTTTCTTGGTTACAGATATTGACTTCTAATCAAGAGATCCGGGTTCGACTCCTGCTGCCGGCTACTAATTTTTTCAATTTTTTTGATTTTTATTTGACATCTCTTTTCTGTAATAATTAACTAGAATAAGTTTACTTATAAAAAAATTTAATATAAAAATTAAAGAAAAAACTAACAGTGTCACAAGGTGTCCGACAGCGAGGATCGAACGCAGGACCTTTTGATTAGAAGTCAGACGCTGTATCCACATGACCACATTATTCCATGCTTAAAATTTGCTAATTATGGTAGTATTTAAAGTACATGAGCTTACATTTAAAAATTAATAATAAAATGCAATTTATTAAGAATACATAAATAAATAACTATTAGAAAATCTCAGTTATAAATAAATTTAGTTCCATCCTAGACACTTTTACTAATTTTCCGTAAAATTAACTGGAAAGATCATAAAAGCATAATTCGGTATACCTATAAGTACAATATCTATGCCAGACACCACCCTTTATGTGATTACGGCAACGAAAACCACCGATATTAGAAAAAATATTGTACGTAACATGTCAGTAAAGTATCACTTTCCTGGCTAGTTATGTAAGCTACTATTATATACCTCTTTAAATTACATTATACAGATATTTGACTTTTTTGAAAACCGCCATTTTCGCTTTTTTGAAATAATATGTTAACCTAAATCTAAATTGGCACACAAAATTGTACATTGTTTCCAAAATGCTCCGACTGACGATAAATAAGCTTAATGTGGAAATCTTCCTGTTGATGATGCTTGAATAGAACTGACTGACTCTTAATGTGGATATTCATCTAGAATCTGGTGCTGGAATGACTTTTTCTCATTGACCTTCTGCCTACAATGTAGCATGTAGCCTGCACTGGTGACAACAATGTGATTTAATGCAAATGAGGATTCAAAATGCGTGTAAGATCATTCTGGAATGCACCTATGCACAAAAGGATTTGTAGCAGGATATTCTTTAACTCGGTCGACAAGTTTTCAGCGGGAGAAATGCTCAGATTCTTTTTAGGTTTTTCTTCTGGGGGTTGGTGATGGGTTTTGGGGAATATGGCCTCAAACGGTATTTCCTGAACTGATCATGGTGCATCCACACGCACTGTCGTCAAGGACAGAAAAAATCTTTTAGCGGGATTTCGGCTGTTGAGAGCCTATAAAGAAGTTTTTCGTGACAAGCTCTGTCAAAGACATGCTCGGTATGTTGGTATAAGTAAAGAACAGAGTTAAGACTTTTAAGATGTTTGTTAGGTTTCTTTGATCAGAATTCTCTCAAACACTTTTTCCAGTGACATCTA
>VTPC01002023.1:57625-85194 GCA_011009095.1 Ignelater luminosus
GTTTCTTTGATCAGAATTCTCTCAAACACTTTTTCCAGTGACATCTATATTGGAAAATGACGGTGACATATTCATTTAGGGTTTGGGTATCATGACGATTGTTGCCACTTTCCAAGAACTAGAAGTAACCGCAGCGGAGATACCAATATTAACAGTTTGAGTAACATTTGTTTTTTTATTTTTAATAAAAGGTAAATACTTGCAAGCAGTAAGAAACAATATTCTGAAAGTGTCAAATGTATAGCAATAATGTTCTGGGTTTTATCCGTGAAAATGCTAGACGGCTATATAGTTTAGAGACATACATGCAAGATTTTTACAAAAATAATGTTCCAATTACAGATAAATAAATGTTAGGTTGACTGTAAATATGAAAACATCTTTCTTTGCTTACATGATGCAGAGAGATAAATCATAACATTGATACAATAACCGCAAAGATTTTATTTAGAAACTGTCAAATGTGACATTTTATGCACAATTTAAAAAAGATGTTGTAACGTAACTTTGCTGTACAAAAATTTATTTACTCTATTTTAATTAGAAGTCGACTTTTCCTAGGCTGGCTAAACTCGACGGGTGGCCTTGAGGGCAGATAAGAAGGAGCTATACACTCAATAAGACGCAGTAGAAGTTTGATTTAGATATACGAGTATATTCAAAAAAGCAATGTAAAAGGGCACCACGCCAGTTTCCAAGGAAACACAATAACTATATGCAGTTAAGGAAAAAATATTTATATAAATAACAATACACGTCTACTTTAAGATCACTAACAACAATAGATAAATAGGTGAGCTATAATATTCCACAGTACAACAATTAAATACATATATCAACATACATTTTCAACAATAAGCTTTGATAATACCCAGTGCATGCGCCTATTTGACAAATCAAAAAAAATCCAAAATTTAACTTAATTAAATCAAGAATTTCAGATCAAAACAAAACTAATTAAAGTTATTTAAATCGAGGAAAGAGTATTTTTCTCGGTGTTCAATAAAATTTTGCTTTTAACACACAAATGTATCATTTAACGCATTTGCAGCAATACTATAAAAATATTCAATATTAAAATTCAAGACGGTGTGTGAAATTTAGATTAGCAGAAGATTTTGTAAAATTGAAAAATTTTTAAATTACTAAAATTTAAATAAGTTACTCAATCTTAAGAAATGGCACTTAAAGAAAATAAAAGCAGACTTACTACAATGACCAAACTTCAAAATGTTTTCCACAACGGCGTTGCGAAAAAAACTAAAATAAGCGAAGAATTTGCAACAAACGCACACAAAAAATCCTCTTAACCCACGCTTCCTAAGTTAGCAGAAAAGATTTTTTCAAAAACCGAACTAGGATAAATATTTATAAACTTTAAAAAAATTAATAATTTTTTTATAAGAGATCATCTGAATGCATTTGAGTGATTTTTTAACATGTAATACAAAGCAAAGATAAAATTGAATAAAGTCTTTAAGGCTATAAACTCAAATTCTAACAATTTAACTTAGAGCGCCGAACATGTTGAGGAGGTTATCCGGGGCTTCCATCGAAGCATCTATTTCACAGCTGCGCACCCTTACAGACAAACGGAGATCCAAATTTTCACCACCAGCGTCGAACCACGCCCGCGAGTTGACGAATACTTTTCTTACTTAGCCGCCAATTAAATGTGACCCACACAAACTCCACCCTCCGGGACAAGCTAAATAGGACCAAACATTTTGTGTGAGGTCTAGAAAAGGCAAGGACACCCATTCTCTTACCCTCGCATAAATGAGGCTTGGCACAATCACCAGCAACTTCACGCTCAAGTGCCTACTTAGTGCTCGATCCAATTCACACATCACATCCCCTCCAACGTAAACTTCGACCAATAGAAGTATCATGCAGTAAAAAAAAGTTGCAAAGCTACTAACTAAAGATAATTGGACACAAACCTACTCATTACGTAATGTAGCAAGAATAGTCCGAGCTTAATTAATCCACTAATAATATGCAAGACAGGGTAGTATTAACCAGGAAACAAGTCTTAGCTGTGAGAGTTCAACATACTTCCAGAATTAAACTGAAAGTCGAAAGAGAATGTACTCTGTGTTCTGCTTGCTATAATGAAATAAATGGAAAAATCCGTCAACCCAAAAATTGATTTCGATCTTTATGACACTACAAGAAAAACTGTACGACGTCTCAGAGCGAACTCAGCACTATAAATTTATCCCAAAAAAAAATATCAGAACACCCAAACGTGTAGTTTAAACTACTAACGTGCAATTATGTCAATCTAATACGTTATACTACATACTTTGTTATCCCTATTAGTAACTACTAGATCTACCTAACATTCCCCATCCTTTTTCAAAGATCTAATTTAACTTTTAATTTAACTTGAATATTTGGCTAATACATAATTAATCTCCTAGTCTGAATGGTTTGTCTATAATTCTGCCAGCTCTTGTTTAAATCCGTGGATCAGATGTAGAGAAGAATTTTCCTGATCTTTAATATCATTTTCAGTGACTTCTTGAGTATCATCCTCAAAACCGTCATCAACATCTGCATTTTTAGCTTGATAGAAATGTCTTAAATGATGACTGTTTCTTCTGAGTATATTTTCTTGACATCCACGTTTTTGATTTCTCATCTCTAATAAGTATTTTCTCATCTTTTTTAAATTGTGATCTATCTATTGCCTGCCTATTATAAAATTTGTTTGTTTAGGATTGCTTTTCTAACAGCGTATTCTTAAAATTTTCAATAACTTTTGGCTTTAAGTAATTGTAACTGCAAGGTAGATTAGTTCTTAAATTGCGACTCATTAAAATCTGGGCGGGTGTACAAACTGTATCACAAACTGTCAATTTCTGCAATTTTAAAGACCCATGTGAAAATCTGACCCTTCTTCTTTACACTTCTTAAGAATGCCTTCACGATGTTTACTGGATTTTCCGCAAGCTTATTTGTCTTAGCATATATGGGACTGAGAGTTACTAGTTCTATATTCCATTCTTTGGCAAACTGTTGGTGGCCTTGAGCATAGATCGGGATTGGTTATACACTCAATAAAACAACAAGTCCAACAGACGAAATTTATTTAGTCAAGAAAAATTATTTATAAAAAACACAAAAAATTTTATGAACAAGAGTTGGGCGCCGTTGTTTTTTATATAAAAACCAAAGATACTATTTATTCTAAATTAATAACATTTAGTAATAACTCACAACAAATCAAATATACAAGCTGTTAAGCTAAATTTTTAAATTTAATCAAAACTGTATAAGTTTATAAAGTACTCAACAATGTAAGTTAAGTTACAATAAATCTTAACTTTCACACTAAATAGCCAATTATTATCTAAAAACCAAATAAATGTTGAAAGTTAAATTCAATAAAAATTTCGTGTTTGAAAAATTATTGAAAGTTCAATGTTATCAAGAAATTTTGTACAATGGACTTGTCCGGCCGGCACACTCCAACCGTTAATCTGCAAGTTCATAGGTCGAACGTAAAAATGCATTTTACTATTAAATTTACAGCAATAATAAAAGGAAAAAATTAATAATTTCATTTTTCTAATGAATTACTAGAAACTTCCAAATCACAAAATTTAAATAAGAACAATTTAATAAAAAATGTAATTAATGTTACTTAGTAAATTGCAATGTAAATCTATAAACTATCAAAAAAAAATTTATAACTAAATTAAACAACAAGCAGTTTCGGTCACAAATTGAAAAAAAACCTTATTACATGCTTCGGCGGGTTCCGTACGGAAGCTAAATCCTAAAGGGAAAAAATTTGCAATACAAGTTTCAATTTAGATCCAGAAACTGAATAGAAAACAATTAGATCTAAAGGATTACCAAAAAAACTATCATGACAAATTTTGTAAAAAAAATTTACTAAAACAAGATTGAAATATCAAACTAATGAGTAATGGCTTGCAGTTCAAAACAAAAAAAATATACGACTATAATGAGTGATAGTCTATCATAAGATGCAGTTATAACAAAAAAAGATTAAATTTTTAGTATCAAAATGGTTGAAAAGGGTAACTCTTGAGTTATTTTAAGTAAAACAAAATCTTTACGAACAGAAGAAAATCTCTATTTCGTAATTAAACGTCGATGGACAATAATTTAGCACTTGATCCTTTTAAGAGACCAGTAGCGGATGACTCCCTCCAGTCCATCAGCATCACATGTTAAATCCCAAGACGATAAAATCCAACAATTTTAATCTAATGGTAAAGTCAAGGGACCCATCAAATGAACGACACTAGGTTCCAACTCCGGACATTAGCTTCCGGGTAAAATAAAAAACTGGGGACAAGGAACGATAATCAAAAATCGATGGGTACAAGAAAGCACAAGAAAAGAAAACTTACCCCTAATTGCAGGGTTTTTCTTTCACTCACTCGTCACAAAATTTGACGAATAATAATCTAGTACAACTAACTAATACGCTGGTTCTGTCTCGTCTGCCGCAAGCAGTCTTCACTAATCCCAAAAGTCGAATTCAACCGGTTTGTGATTCCACGCTCAACGCAGGAAGAAAATTAAGCAAATTCTAAACAATAAGATTCTATCCAGGGCTTCAATTAGAGAAATGTGATTAGAAGAAGTAATGAGAAACTCAAGGAGAAAAGAAACCCGCAAGATAACCGTAATATACTAACCTTCAAGCGGGTAAAAAAATTACCATCTAAATCCGGAAGGACATCTATTCACAACCCTTCTAATTCAGAAATTCTATAATATAACACCCCTAACGGGAGAAAATATAATAGAACAATTAAATTTTCACTGCGGAGAATTAAACTTCAATATTTGAAAAAGATATATCCAGCGTTTCACCTGCCCTAGAAGTTGTGAAATACGGAAAATGTTTCAAACTGAAAATAAGAAAAATGTGAACCCAGACTAATAAAATTCGTAACCTAACATTCCTAATTACAAGAGCTTTTTTTCTTCTACAAAATTAAGAAAGTATGGGTACCCCCGAAAGCGCAAAAAGCCAATTTTCATGTAACGGTAAAGAACAACAAATGACCGTTACAAATTCTTACATATTTAAGCGGTGAATTGCATATTGCAGGTCGTCTACTATATTTTGTAAAAGTATTCAGTCATCCGCAAACAGAATTGTGTTTACACATTTATTAATAGGTGTCGGTCTTATTCCCCGATTCATTTGTTGTTTCCATTGTCGTATGGCCACGTCAATGTATAGATTGAATGAGGTTGGTGACAGGCTGCACCCTTTTCTTACTCCTCTGTTGATTGGTACTGGTTCTGTTCTGTCTTTTCCAATATTTATTATTATTTCTGTATTACATCTCGTCTTTCTCTGTTTCTTCACAGAGTACTTCTATTTACCCGAATAAAGGTTTTTCATAGTCAATAAACCCAATATAGGTTTCTAAGTTATATTCTCTACGTTTTTCTATTAATTGTCGAAGTATGGTGATATTGTCATTGCAAGATCTTTCTTTGCAAAAACCACTTTGTTCGTCTAGTAGTAGCACATCAGCAATCTTTTTAGTCTATTGTTTACAATTCGAGCGTATAATTTGTATGCACCGTTTAATAAACTTATTCCTCTACAACTACCACAGGAGTTTTGATTTCCTTTTTTATACAATGATAGTAATTACTTTTGCTGTGTTCCATTCGCTTGGTATTTTTCTCAGTTTCCAACATTCGTTCAATGGTGTAGCATTCTTAGTTCTAACAGTAGCCCTCCATATTTTAGAAGTTCTATGTTTATGGAGTCAGGTCCAGCTGCTTTCCGTTTTTCATTTGTTTTAAGGCTTCCTGTAATTCATCTAGTCATATCTCATCTTCTGTATATGGTGTTTCATTGTAGTCCAAGTCTGTTGTTAAGTTCTGGTTTTGATATTTATTTTCATGTCCTTCAGGTTTTTCTTCTTGGTCTGTCAATGGTTCTCGGTAATGTATCCATGTATCTTTGTCTATTATGTGAAGGTGTGCAGTGTCTTTCTCTACTTTGTTAAGTTGCCGCATAGTTTTGTAAGCTTTGCCGTCCGTGTATGTCATTTTCGGTATTGGATATAAATTTGCCCCATGACTCTTGATGTGTCCTTCTGTCAATATCTTTTGCTTTATTACGTTTTTATATGTAGTTTAGTCTGGCTTCTTGTGTGTTGTTATGAAGAGTGTTCATATATGCTTTATGTTTTTCTTTTATTGCATTCTCTATATCTTTTCAGGGCGTTCTTTCTTCTAAACTTTTCTTTTTTCCGAGAGCTTCATTTGCAGCTTTTTTATACATTTCTTTATGTTCGTCTCTTGATTTACTCCTCTGTTGTGTTTATCTGTAGATTTTGTTGCAAACGCTATTGGTATAGATATATTATACTGTTTTTTCTTCTTTTCAACTGATTTTCTTTTGTTTATTGTTTGCTTTTTTTACTTGGCTAATAAGATTATTCTAGGTATAACCAAGAAATAGTCTGAGTTTATATCACTCCCTCTGAGAACTCTCACGTCTTGTACTAATGTACTTAATTTCTCATTTATAATGATGTGATCTATCATAAATCTATAACCTCTCGCGCTCCATGTATGTTTATGTATATCTTTTCTTTTATAAAACCTGTTAGTGATTGTTAGTTTGTTGTACGTTCAAAATGTCTTAATTCTTGTCCGTTGTTGTTTACTGTTTGTTCTTCGAATGTGCCGACTATGCCTGGCATTGAAGTGTTTGCTATTCTGGCGTTTAGGTCTCCACTTACTATAAACTAATTGTTTTTGTTTGTTTTATTTATTTGTTTTTGTAATGTCTAGTAAAATTTTTCAGTTGCTTCTCGTTTTCCTTCTTCTCCTATTATTGTTAAGTATCCTCTTCCTATTTTAGGGCTTGTTGTTACTATTCTCTCGTTGATGTGATAATAGCTTTGAAGTTTGTTATTCCAATCATTGTCTATTAGTATTGCTACTCCACATTGTGCTCTTGTTAAATCTACTCTGCTGTAGATCATTACATAATCGTCTAAATCTTTTGTGCCATTTAATTTCTTTTCAGTTTTAGTTATGACTGCTATATTTATGGTTTTCTTCTTTAGTTCTTTTTGGCCTAGTTCCTGTACATTCCATGTTGCAATTTTTAATCTATTCGTTACACCAAATCGTTTGTCCTTAACTAGCCTTGGTCTTTTTCTTTGATATCCGTCCGGTATTTCATGAAGATTATCAGTAATTTAATTTTCTTAGTGAAGGCTACCAACCTTTAGCTAAGTAGCCAGGTGATGGGGCTGCCATCTTGAGGTTTCCTGGCCCACCTGATTTTCTGTAGGGGTTGTTTCTCTTAGCCGAAAAGTTCCAGTTATAAGGCGCTGAAAACTCGCCTTTCATCCCCTCTCGTCTGCTACATAGCGCACATCCATTGTACGCTATGCACCTAGTGGTTACTCGACACTAACGTCTCCGAGGACGTGAGAGTAGGGTTTGTTGGTAGAGCTGAGTTCTATTCTTAGAAACCCTGACTTATTTGTCAGGAATCAGTTGGAATTTCCCAGAGTTCCCACCATTTCAAAGCACTTGGATAGATAATCTTCTATCAGCAGGTAGTCATGGTATCCATATGTTAATACATCTGTGCCAACTCTAAAAAATAGCAATGAAGGTATTTCATGTGGTACTAATGTTTTTTTTAACATTTGCTGGCTGTAATTTTGGGAAACCTCACAACACCTAACCCATTCTTCTAGATCTCTATTCATATCGTACCAAAATAATAAGGACCTAGCTCTCTTTTTACACTTCTTGATACCCAAATGAGCTGCATGTATGATTTTGAGCATTTCATTTCTGAGAGTTTGAGGTACAAGGTACAACTAAGGTTCCACATTACTGGAAGTAATAATGCCATATTATTGCAGATAAAGGCTACAATAGTATGGCAATATTTTGACCACCCTTTATCGTACCATTCCAGTATTATCGTTCTGTGTGGTTGATTGAGATTGAATTAGTCTCTCTTTTGAAACTGGCAAATTAATTTCAAAACGGTGTACAATTTCAAGTAATGTAGGATCATCACGAGCATTGTTAGGTATATAATTTCGAGAAAGAAAATCGGTTACAAACATTTTTCTCCCGGTAAGTATTTGATATCTAAATCATATTTAAGTAATTTAAAAAGCATTATCTGTAGTCTAGGGGTTATTTTACTTATAGCATTCTTGATGATACCTACCAGAGGTTAATGATCGGTTTCAATGATCACTTACCTACCATAGATAAATTGATTTCACTTTTCTAACGATGCACATATTGCAAACATCGCTTTTTCAATTGGTACCCAACTTATTTGAGTTTCTGTTAAACTTCTTGATGAAAAGTAAATAGGCTGACCTCTTTGCAACGAACATGCTCCAATACCTAGCTCAGAACTATCAGTTTGTATGGTTAAAATAAATTCATTGCCACTAAGGAAGAAGGCAGTAGTAGATAATGTGGTATTATTCCCCATCCTGTATGCAAGAAATAGAAAACATAATTATTTGGCAAATAGGAATATTTGAAAAGAAAATTAAAAGCTTCATGGGCGTCTTTTTATTCATTGAAATCTGTGCATTACTTTTGTGGGACACGGTATATCAATTTTAACATGCAGCACGTCGTGCACGTTAATAATAAGACAATAAAAAAATTTTTACTGAAACAGAATCTACAGCATCCTATTTATAAAACTTTACGTAATAAAATTTGTTTTTGGTTCATTGAGATGTACTACATGAAAGGACAATCTGTCTTGCGTAGCGTAATACAATATCCTTCGAAAAAGCCTACGGGTATTAAGGAAAACATTATTAGAAATCATCCAATGGTTAGTTTACAACGTAATCCGTTGTTTTCATCCTACTATTGTAAAAACAAACAAAAAATTGGTTTAGTGTAATTTAATTATTGGAAATCCTTCTTTTGTTTTAAAGTTTAATTTAATGTAATTAAATACGGTCTGATGTTCAGATTTATGTATGGCAACACTGAATGAAAATATTTTTGAAAAATGAGCCTAAATTGTAATGTTTATGTTTTTTTTCTGTTTGTTTATGTGTGTAGGACGTACATAAATAACTGAATTCTAAATTAAATTTTCTAATATAAATTTATTCCCAGTAGAAGCCCTGTCAATATTTATTTTATGCTACTTGTTATTAGGAGATGTTGTTTTAACATTTTCAGAAAGGTCAGGAAGAATTATTATTATTATTTATTCATAAAACATTTTGCTTATCATTATTTAGATAATTTTCTGAAATACAGAATTTTTGAAAGATTTATATTTCTTAATTTCAACTGGTCCTTCTTTTTGAAGACATCTATCGAAGGTACATTTCTGTAGTAGTCGCATATTTCTACTCCGGGTCCACTTTAGACTTTACCGCTGAATAAAGCTAAGATGGTTTACATTTGTGACACGTTTATCAATCGTGGGTGGACGTTTTAACAGTGGCGGTGACGAAGATACATAGTAGTACCAAAAGAAAGTGATGTTTTAGCAATGACTATGCTGATGTTATATAATATTACTTAAGGCCTGAATTTTTTTCCTCTTTCGACATGTTTTCAGCGTACAAATTTAAAAATAAAAAAATTAATTAGAAACCCCCAAAATTATCAGTTTATTTTGCTGGACTGTAGTAACACCAAATTATTTGATCTGCATATTTTATGCAAGGAAAATTGGAAAGTTTCTTCCACAAGGTTCATTTGCGTAACATTAAAAGTTTGTCAGAGACAATAAATTCTAAAATGTTTGAAATGGCAGTTTTTGATGCAATAACAGTCTGGAAATGTATTGCTTCACGCGATTGTTAATAAGTGTCCTCAAACCAAATTATTTCTCAAGTATTGGAAATGTTCCAGGTATACATATAAAATTGTTGTTTTCGGTAGGTATAAACATTCCTACAAGTCAGTTGTATGACTATCTAAAAAAATGCTCGCATATGTAGGATATGATTGTTTAGAAATAGTTTACTATGACCAAGTTAGGTATTGAAATGATCATCAAAAAGTTAATTTTTGATTACAAATCTCACATTTTATTTATTTTGAACCCCTAGTTGGTGTTATATGAGCTTCTGTTAATTATATCTTAATCAAAATTAACCAGGCGGTTAAATAGACATTACCGTGACTAAAATAAACAAAAATAGTTAACTGCTGCCAAAGAATTTTACTAATTTTACTTTAAATTTATTAGAATCAAGCTTTCTAGAAATCCATCTTCTCTAGCATTATCGTCTTGATAACCTGCCTTTTATTAACTCACTAGAATCTCGGATTCAGCTAAATACTAGTTGGCGGCAAAATGATCATAGTAGAAACCGCAACCTGAAGCCTCAGCCACAAAACAACAACAGAATTTAAAGAATCAAGCAAATAGTTAAGCCTTTATTTCTTCCCTACTATACGAGGTGTGTAAATAAAGTAATGAGACTGATTTTTTATAATATTCTTATTAATTAATTAAAATTACAATTTTACAGTTTCCTTCAAAGTAATTGCCTTGGAAATCCACACAGCCATAGAGACGATTCCTAGCAGTGCTGGAACTCGGATACCAAAATTGCCTTTAGCTGGTCGGATACGACAGTTTTAATGTTTTCTAGTGTCCCAAAACAACATGCTTTTAGGTAATTTCTTTAATTTTGGGAAGAGAAAAAGGTCACAAGGACTCAAGTCGGGGGAGTAAGGGGCTGAGGAACCTTTACTTGCCAAAGATTCATTAATTGAAAATGCGGTGTGACAAGATGCATTGCCGCTGCTGTTCTTGATGCTTGGTCTTACACGCGCGACCTTTTTTCGAAGTCATTTAAGAACTTTTCGGTAAAATTGTTGGTTTATTGTTACGCACAGGATCCCGGTTTTTGGTAACATTTTCGACAGTTCCTGCAGTTGCAGACCTTCCGCTGCGAGGTTCATCTTCAATCTGTTCTATTACTTTTAAAAATGCCCTGAACCACCTAAAAATCTAGACCTTTGACGACGCACTGTGACCAAGTCTGAAGCAAAACCTGATAGCACAACGTTGCTTGAATTGATATCACTCATGTTCAGAACGCAAGAGAAAAAAAAACAGTTTACAAAAAAGATTCCTACGGACAACCAAATAACTCTACAGAGTTGAAACTCATACTGGCGGAGCATCACAGGTTGTCCCATCTTCCCTCTAAACCGGTAATCCCCAGTGTTGCCACATCGAACGCTAAATTGCCAGTCTCATTAGTTTATTTACACACTCGTAGTTTTGTTAGTGTTACGTCGATACAATTCTGATTTCTTCATAAACTTGGAAATCTCAAGAATTAAAACAACTTTTTATATTTGCTTGTTGCAATAGTTTAATTAATCTACGCTACTTTTTTTGGCTCTTCGCGGTTTTTACATGTGTTTATATCAAGATTGATTCTCTTGTAATCCAAGGAATATTGGTTACACTAGTGAGAAACTCGTATGGTAATGGCCCAAAACGAAAACAGTGTTATAGAAACACACACTTGCTCTTCTCACAGCCAGTTAGTACAAATCTAATAAATACCTTGTACTTATTTAGTTTAGTTCTCCTAGAAACATCCTTTTTGCTAATGAAACTTTTATTTATCGCATAGAACGATTTTAATGCTTTCACTATTCTGTTATTAATGTTCATTTTTTGAATACCTGTGTCTTTTATCTCTACTCCTAAGTATTGAAAACTATAGACTTGTATTTTTATCCCTTTGCATCTGTATATTCATATTTTGCTCTCCTCTTATCTAAATGATATTTATATTATCTAAGTCAATCTTCATGCCATGTTCTTCTAATTTCTTGTTTCAAACTTTCAATTTCTCCCGTAAATCATTTTTATTTCCTGCTATTACCACTACATCATCCAACATTTTTACTGCCTGGAGATATCTAAAGCCAAAGTGGACTTTGTTTGTTCTATATGGACATTTCACTATTATGTTGTTCATAATAATATTGAATAGTAGTAGGCTTAGTCTACCACCCTTCGTTACTCCGTTTTTCGTAAGAAATGCTCTCTTGTTTTTTCGTTATACACAAGGTGTTTTGAAAATGAGTGCAAATATTTGTCAGGCGCATTGCTCGACAAAGATTTAAGAGGTTTTGGAAAATTTAATTTTACTTGGAAATTACGCATTTTACAGGAAAAT
The DNA here is from genome assembly GCA_011009095.1 of Ignelater luminosus. NCBI lineage: Eukaryota > Metazoa > Arthropoda > Insecta > Coleoptera > Elateridae > Ignelater > Ignelater luminosus. Next base: position 69,826 of record VTPC01002023.1, read on the forward strand.
GCAAAAAAAACTTTCTTTGTCAAATAGACTGCTGATTGCAAAAATAAAAAAATTTGTTAATTTTTCTGTGGCGTAGTAATTCTTTTAAACTAGTGGTATAGGGTCCTCCAATGTTACGCCTCTGATAGAGATATTGCAACGGAAAAAGGCTGAAAAAGCGGCCTAATTCCCGTATAAGCCAGAAATCGAAAGATGCTCAATCCCGTAGCTCGAAGTCAAAGATGGGGGGGTGGGGGTTCAAAGATAGTAAATAACCCAAGTAATAATGTTCTTACCTGGACCTTAAGCTTAAATCTTGACTGCAAATTTTAAAAGAAATACCTAAAGGAACATCGGCGAACACCCTGTATATAGGGGTCCATTCCACAAACACCCTGTATATGCAAACCTAAAAGTGTATCTTGATGTTAAAATACACTCTCAACTTATCCAAAAGAGCTTACATCGGCTCAATAAATAACATAAAAATACATAAAATAATGACATAATATACAGTAAACTCAAAATTTAAAAACACTATATTGACCTTCTAACACTTCACGTTACTTTAATTTTGACACAGAAGAGAGTGTACCTTTCACATCAAATGATGACAGGAACGAAACAGTTCCATCAAAACGAAAAATGCAGTTCTTTACTTCAACGGAGAATTTTCCATAAACGACACCACACGATCCCGCTAAATCGGCCACTAAGTATCCTTTTGATACTGACATCACTAAACGAAATGAAAATATGTCGGAAAAATTAATTTCACCACTCGTGAATGCTAAAACTGATCCGACCAAGATGGTCGTTCCGTGTTTTCCGACCCAGCCTCCAGCAAACACTCGCAATAACAAAAAAACTTCAAAGGGGCGAATTCACGGCGGATTAACTGATGTTAAGGCAAGCCAAGGCGGCCGCTGGGCCTTACGGTCCGTGCGTCCCCACATAACACCAAACTAGAACTTCATCACATTTGATGCATAAAACAATTCGAAATAATAAAGAAGCTCGTTGTACACTGTATTATCGATGTTAACATGGACAAGCATAAAGACCGCGGAAAATTGCAGACGCTCATAGTTCGGATATGAACCAGACTTTCTCTGAAACATAAAATGCTGAAGTATCAACAGATTTTTCTGCGCACTGATAACTATAAAAAAATGTTTAGACTTCTGTCAGACGATTTTAAATTGAAATAAAACACGTACGCTAATTATTTTAATAATAAAACTTTAAAGGAACCTTGGACGAAATATCTTTTAGCAACATAAATAACTTACTAAACATTATAAAACAAAATAAAACGATTAGTTCATATTAAATGAATACATTTAAAGCAAAACTCAAGGCAGAACTCAGATGAGGATGCAAAATTTGAAATGACATTACAATATCAAAGAAAAAAGTACATAAGGCAGTAGACACTGTACAGTAAGAAGCATGTAGAGAATATCATCTCGATATTTTACCTCATTCTTGAAATATTGAGCAAGCAAGAAATTTAAAATGAAACTGACACCCTGTATCTTAAAAACGGTACACTTTAGGGAAAAAACGACTTAACTTCTATGAAGAAATGAGCCTGCCAAATATTTGTACTCATTTTCAAAACACCATGTATAAGCTCTTGATGGCTTCTGATACTGGTTTCGCGTTTACATTTCTTCTATTGAAGCTGTTTCATACTTTTCCACGTGGAACTTTGTCTAACGTTTTATCGAGATCTATTCTTAAACCCGAAGATTGCTTGTTTGTTGTGCTGTGGCGTGTTTTTGTTATCTGTTCAACCTTAATCTTTCTCATATACTTTTATTGAAATAGTTAGTAATGACGAGATTCCTCTGTAATTCCTGCATTGTGTACTGTCACCTTTTCTAAAACGGATAGCAATCGTACAACCTTCCAATATTTTGAGATATTTTCTTCACTCCATGCTTTATTACATATTTCTAGCAAACTTGTTACTACTGTCTCTCTCATATTCCTTATAATTTTTAAGTTCCTAATACCCACCACTCTTACAATCATTGGATACATTTATCAAAGGTATTATTGCCATGGATACAATTGTGAAAGTGACAGACAACAGTTATACTCGTATACACAGAGATTATACCTTAGTTGCTTTATTCAGTTCTTCCAGCTTTATTCTTCCATTACCTTTTAGTATTCTTGAAAGTATTTTTAAGTATTTTTTACATCTCTTTATTATCTTTATTTTATCTGTCAGTATTTCCCCTTTTGAGTTTGGTGTACGTTTGTTGACATTTTTTCTTTTTTTAGTGCTTGCAGGACTGTGTAAAATAGTTTTTGATTATTTTTGTTATTCATTTCTAGTTTTTGTCCGAAGTCTATCTGGCTGTTATCTTTTGCTTTTATTGCTTTTGTTGTTTCCTTTTATTTCTTATATTTGTTGTAGTTTCTTTCCCTTCTACTTACCAAATATGTTTCTTGTGCTACCTTTTTCTCTTTTGTTTTGCTGTTTTGTCTCATCCGATCATCATGTTGATTGGTTTTTAACATTATCTGTTTTACATACTCTACAAACATGTTTAACCGCATCAATAACTGCTTCTTTACATATCTTGTTCTAACCCTCTGTCTTTGTTGCCTCTTGGATTTTTTCCAGATTATCGACCATTAACTTTTAGACTTATCTGCCATTTATTCTTAATTCAGTTTATATGTTCTTATCATTTTGTGCCTTGACTTTTCTCTATTAGTATTCTTTTCTATTTGAGGAGCTTGCATTCAAAAGTGGACCTCTCCGTTTGCAACTTTCCTTCAGCCCTTGTCAATTGAAAAAAGTTATGATTGCTAAACTCTTTTATTATGAGAAATGGTTAAGATAATCCTTAAATGCCACTGATGGCTTTTCCGGAATTCTGAAAAATAGTTTGAATATAGTTGGTGTTGCTTCAGAAACCAAGTACACAAAGTACAACATGTAAAAATAAGAGTAACCATTACACTGAGAATAGCAACAGCATCAAGGATCATAACCTTACCAGCCGTTGTGATTTCTTAATTTGTCGAGCAGACAAGTTTTTTTGCCTACTCTAGTTCCTTTGTTACCCTCTTCAAAACTAATACAATTGTGATCCTTTTTACAACCTTGTAATTAACAGTTAACAACTCACAAACTGCACAAAACGCAGCCCTGCCTATTATGGCATTTGTAGTTGTAGTAAAAATCAGAGGTTAGATTATGCTTAATACGTGCATAGCTAACTTGAAGAAGGATACATTACGCGTTTGTAACAAAAACAAGAATGTAGCCGGTTTTGATACAAAATATGAACTTTAAGTTGTACTTTAAAACGGTTATAGTCTGTTTTGAACACAACTAACATTAACAGCAGCACTGCACAGAACGTAGTAAAATGAACCAAGCCGTAGTAAAAACCAAAGTCGACCAAAAGTGAAATATATCTGGTTTTGCACGCAAGCTTTTTATTTGATTCCACATCCATTTCTTCTTCAATCATTGTTTTAAGTAAGTAATGATCATTGTCAATCTCAGGTTCTCTACTCACTTTCTTATCTGTTACTGTTCTTCTTTTGTCTCTTTCTAGTAGCAAGTAGTCGATTACAGATCTTCCATCTCTGCTGGGTTCTTTCGTGTACTTGTGTATGGCTTGGTGTTTGTACCACGAGTTAGTTATAATCAAATCATTTAATATGCAGAAATCTAATAACCTAATATCATTATCATTTCCTTTATTTTCTCCATGTTTATCTAGCACTTCTTTCTGTGTTTCGTTGTTTTCCCTACTCTACCGTAAACAAATATCTCAGTATGTATTTTTTTGCCTTTTACGCTTTCAGTTATCTCCGTCAATTCCTGCCAAAAACTTGTCTTTCTTTTCAGGTTTATCATCATTGTCTTAGCGGTTTTTTTCTCTTGTTTGGTATTTTAATTGTCATTATTCTTTTTGTTTTTGCCTTCCATTTAATAATTCAATAATGGACTATGAAATCTACTTTTGCAGCAGCGCTTTTACGTTTTTCTACCCCTTTATACATGAATGAGCGTCCATTGTCTAGCGATAATGTTCTGTTTCTTTTTTTCTTTGGTTACGTTACTCTTAATACCTCATTTCTTTCCCATTTCAGCTTTTTACATTTCAAGTTCCTATTTGTCAAAAACTATCAATCTTGATCTTTTCTTGCTTATGCTTTCTTTTTATTTCTGTCGCGTTCCTCACCTATTTGTCTCTCTTATTTTTAATTCCGTGACTTCTTGGTATATTTCTGCCTGCTGATACATACCAATAGAAAATGCAGGAGGTCTGCTTTAGTTTGACCGAACGTTCGCGTCACATTCAACATTCAAAGGTAAATGTTTGTCTTGATAAAAAATAATCGAATATGACAAAAGTCACTATACCACTGTGGCTCAGCTCAAAGCGGAGATGGACTTGTTCAAATAAAAGAAATTTAATTCCCTTGCTCAACGTATAATTTGGTTTAAATGTCATAATGAAAAGGCGCCACTTGTGAATTCTTACGCCTATTTTATTGCTGTAAATTGCACGAGAAACCTCAGAGGGATCAAAAATCATTAATTTTTTAGTTAACAATTTCGATAATATCATAAATAAATTTGTTAAATAACTTTAAAGCACAGATTGTGTAACTTTTATAAGAATTAATGTAACATCAGGTTTGGTCAAACACCAAAACAATAATTTCCACGAAGTATTTAGGTCAGATAATTCGGTCGCAGTTCCAAACCTAAAGACATTTACAGATTTTAAATCCTGGATTTGCTCTGCGTTACGCCACCAGTTCGCTTGTTGAGATTACAGCTTTCAGGTAGCCATTACAGGTCTTGCTCTAACTACACGCAGTCGGATTATCATTGCAACAGAGCAACTTAAAAGCTACGAATAAAAAAATACTGCTGTTACTCTATTGTATTTTAAAAAATAATAATAAAATGAAAAAAATATTTATATGACTTTTTCTTAGTCGTTTGCGATAGATAACTCTGAAATTACACAATTTGGTACTACAATAGCATTTATTCAGAATAATAAGCACAAATACTTACATAGATTTTATGCTATTTCTAACGAATCTAAATATTATGAGGTGAACCAACACGATCTTGAAATTCAATTATTTCTCAAGAAGATGATTTAATAAGAAACATTTTATTTAATAAAACTAAAGTAAACTGATCTCACAACCACAGCTTGTTGGCATATTTAAAACAGACAGAAATTCTGGTACTTCACAAACACAAGAACTCTAGGTAGATGTTTTCACCATACTTGTCTCCCTATAAGTTAAAACTGAGTCAGCCCACTGAAATCGCAAAAAGCTAAGAAATGAATAATAGTATTCCATTAAGACTGTTGAAACAACGCTAGATTCTTTACTCAAAAACAAAACTCTTTCTAAACTGAATATCCTTAACGCTGCATACAGTAAAACAAAATTTACTGTCGCTCGAGATGTTGGTTTTAAGTTCTATGTAAGGTATACACCCACGCAGTACACCAAGTTCAAATACAAGACTTCCACGTTTAGCAAAACGTTTAATTCCTTTACGGGGCGCTGCTTTATGCTTTACAATTGTTCGAATAAACTAATACACATGTTTCATGAGACGGAATGCACAAATAATAGTCTAAGGCTATGACCGTGAAATCGCATCATAACTTCACCATGAAAAAGGGGCACGCAGGACTATTCGCCTGATGTACACAAAATGTTCATACTTGCTCAACCGTTTCCTATCACAATACAAAGTTTCTAACATATCGCGAAACACAGAAGGGATCGCAAGAGCGACGCCCAAGGCGCACGACGTTGCCCAGCTGGCTTTCAATTCCAGGAATTCCAACAAGGAAATTTCGTCATCAGGTTTTAAAGTACACAGAACCACTAGATGTATAAGGTTCAATTTGCACTCAAGTTATTAAAGATGCAGAACCTTAATTGAAACCTAAATCTGGAAACACACAAGTATTATGTTCATATTTATGCTCTAGTTATAAAAAGTATTCTAATTGTTCCCACAAAGTTAGCACTGCTTTATTCCAAGGTTTCAAAATTGGAACAGTGGTTCAAAACCGATTCAAGCTATCCCTTGACCTTTTACCCACACTTATAGTTGATATTAAGTACATTCTATTAATTTGCATTCATCAATGCGAGGCAATATATCATAACTTGCGTAATTGGATAACCCAGAATATTCAAACATTTGGTCTAATCCAGTCTAGAGAAGCTAGTTGTTATCATTAAATCAATACAATACAACTGTTGCAACAGTTACGGCTTCACAAATGACTACTTTTTAGGATGATAGGCATATTGGTGTCGACTCAATTTCTCCAAAAAACTTTTAAGGAAAATGACATCACCTTAGGTTAAAAACCACTTTAATTCCTCTCCATGCTTGTGGTACGTATGTTAATGTCACTAAATAAATTACACAACATGGAGGCTAGCAATGAATGAATGGAACTGCTCACTGTCCATCAAATCATGATGTAAATTTCTACTTATCTCTGATGGCTTTGAAACAGTCCGTTAGCAGGTTAGTCTATTCTATCATTCCAGCCAATTCTACTAGACTTCTAACAATATCTTTCCTAGGATTTCCTTTTAGCTCTTTTGTTGGTTTTATTATACTCTGTAGGTGGAATTCTGCACGTCGCGGGTTGCAGGGGACTATACGCCGGGAGAGTCTGGCTGCGGCATCCTGGTTGTTGGCCCGGCCTGAATGCCAACTTCGCGACGGGCGAATACGGGTACTTAGGATACTGCCACTGGACACCCAATTACCTGGGAGAGAGGGACCGGTCGAGTGGGAACGCGCCCTGGGACGTCCGTCGGCCGCCAGCCACTTGACCACCTCGATCCGGCGTTTTGCTGTTTCCATCTGGGTCGGGCTAGGCTTCTGTGCTGGCGGGTGTAATATCGGTCGTTTTGGTATTCGTGTAACAGGTAATTAATTACAAAGTTTTAAGTCCTTTACGTGAATTCAGTTATGGATTTTTCTGGACTCATCTTTCAAGGCGTACACGACGAGGAATAGGAAGCATCTGGAGGCAAGCTTGGCTGCATATCCCTGGACGGCGGCGTCGGAGAGACGATGCTCTTTCTGTAATATCTCCCAGCTTTGATTTCCGTGCTCGAGCTAGGTTCCGGCGGACTAATTGGAAGATCTGTTGTAGACCTTTGAGTCTGCCTTGGTGCTATTCTACGGCGAGGTTGTTTCGGTTACTTTGGTTAGTGGCTCGTGTTCCCGGTGAAAAGTCTTGGATAAAAGAGACGGGACTGAATCCGGTCGACTCCTGAGTCTAGCTATTCAAAGCCATCGTCAAGTCAGGTAGGAAGGCGTCTCATCGGCGATAAGGAAGCATAGATCGGTGTTCAACGCCGAAGTCTTGCAAGAATTTTGTAAAGACTCGGCTGTCCCATTATCGGTAATTACCACTCGAGGCGTACCAAAACAGGTGATCTTTTCGTAGAGTGCCTGAGTAACGGTTGCGACAGTGACCTTGCATAGAGGGCGACATACGACCAATTTTGCAAATTGATCTTGAAAAGCTGCTAGGAACGTTTGTCCTTTGGTAGACCTGGGCAAAGGAGGCACGAGATTCGTGCTGACAACATCCCATTGTTCGCTGTTGGTAGACCAGTGCGTCTTTCCGGCAATCTACTGTTGCAAGACCTTGACTCCCTGGCAAAACTGACACTGGTGGGCATAATTGGTAATGTCTCGAAACATGTCGGACTATGCGGTTGATGGTCTTCGTGATTCTCAAGTGACCTGCGGTCGAGGCATTACGATTTTCTTTTAGGACACGTCCTCGGAACGGCGAAGCCATAAATAACTTCCACGGGTCGGATACTTGAAACTGTTGGGCGGGAAGTTTCGGTACAAATACGATCAGCAAGCTCCAAGGACTATCGGATGTTTCTATGACGTCTTCGTCCAATATGTGGGCGGCTTCTTCATTGACGATGCCTTGCATATTTGGATTCTGCAGCCGGTATAGTTGTTTTATCGGCGTCGGGTCCTTTAGCTTGATTTCGTATTGAATGAGATCTGTAGATACCCGGATTTCCTCGAACTGAGGACGTTACATCTTTAGAAACCTCTAGTTGTCTGCGGTCGGAACAGGCTAGCTGGTTCTGGCCTACCTTGGTTCCCTGCATTGGACGACTGACTGACTCTTGCTCCGGCCTAGTTTAGCTTGGCCGTGGCCATGACTTACTCATGGTTTCTCGGCGCCGGCGTCACAAGCCTTGCCTCACGTTTCGGTTTCAGCTCTCGATACAGCTCTTCGTATTCCCGTACAGTGCGGAGTAAGTCCGGAATATTCCGACAATCACCCCAACGAAGGTACAGGCAATTTTCCGGTAACAAATTGCGCAAAGCCAAAACGATTCTTGTTCCTCGGTCGCGCCACCATGTTTTCGAAATAGGGTCTACATATCGACAATGTATTCCATAGCCGACTCGTTCTCCTGCTGGTTACGGCGACTGCTTTCTGCTTTTAGATTGACTTATAGTCGGAGGGCAGGTAGAAGTCATGAGAGCCCTGGAGAAAATCGGGTCATCTTCTTCATTGGGCTTGGTTATTCCGGTACCAGCATAGTGTTGTTCCGGACATCAGTTTGGGTAGTAGCACCAATAACTGGTCCTTCGGAATACTGTGGCGGGCACTTATCTCGTCTAACCTTTTTAAGAAGGCGATGAGATCATTTCCCGGTGAAGTTAATCCTCCACTCGCGGGACTTGATATTGGCGGTAGACGGACTTACTTTCGGTATGGTTAGCGGCTTTCGGGTTAGTATGGGGACAATGTTTACGGCGAGATCTAAGGGAAACTGAGACTGGTGGGCTGTTGGTAAAACAGGATTAAGGGAGCCATCATAGTGGTGGAAATGTGTGATGGGACTGCGTGAACGGGGCTGTAATACAGCGAGGTGGTATTCGAGATGGTGGTCGGTTGTGTCGTAACCGGCGGCGGGGCAATCGTGGTCTGGGTAGGTACAGAGGTAGTTACGGGCAGGGTTGTATTCTGGTCTATAATGGACTAAGGGTTAGGATTCGGAGCAACGAGAAAAGCGGGAGGGGGGTCTTACTTTCGCGGGCACATACATTCTCTGCTGTAACGCTGACGGAGGTCATCAACGCTGCCCTCGGAGCTAGACTTCTCCAGGTTGTTCATCAGCTTTCGTTTTTTCAGCCTGTATATTCAGGTTATTATTATATCGCTTTTCTCGGCGACCTGGTTGAAGTGTGCAGGACTGGGTGATGCTGGCGTTAGTCTGGCAGCGACATTCCGGTATCCTGTTCTTTAGGGTCTTCTGGGCATCGATTTCCCGGGTGATAGAGCGGTCTTTGCTTTATTAGATAATTCATTTTGAGGTTCGTTAATATCATATGATACCTTCGCTGGCATTCTCTGATTTTCTGGTAGGTTTCTTGTGTTCCCTACAGGATGTTCTTAACAGTGCCACGTTTGTTTACCATTACTACCGCTAGTTTGGAAACTAGATATAATTATTTCCATAAATATATGCATACTGTATTTTGTAGTACTAGTGTAAGTCACTCACAGGTCCAACGTTCTGAGAGCCATTACAATTTCGAAGGCTTTCTTCCGGTGTGGGCCGAAAATGCAAGATAAATTTTTTTTCTTGAGAATAACTATGATATTAGATGAAGAGACGTTGCAGTTAGTCTGTTCTAAGATTCTTTTAAGTAGAAACTACTTAATAGAAAATAAATTCATTCTGTATTTTTTATTCACACTTGAGAGAAACTCTTAAAATCCTGACACCTTTTCTGTTCCTGCAGCTTTGAAACTTGAGAGTCTAGTAGGTTCGATTAATTGGACACTACTACCATTAAAAAAATATGCATAGGTCGGGATTTCTGGTTGCTTTTAGAACTTTGAAGGTTTCTCTCTAGTATGCGTAAAAACGCAGAAAGAATTTATTTTCTTATGAATAACGATAGTGTTAATAAGTGCAGGGAGATTCAAGGCACTTAGCATGCTGTCAAATGTTTCACAGGGTGGAAATAATTTGTAAAGGATGAATTCATCTTATATTTTTTATACGCGCTGGAGAGAAACGTTTGAAATCGTGGAACTATTATATGTTTGTAGCTCTAAAATTCGGGCGTATAGTATGCTAGATTGTATGAAAATTACTACTATAAAAAGACTGTGTATAGGGCAGGCTTTCTAATAAACATAAGAATTTCGAAGGTTTTTTCTCTAGTGCACGTAAAAAGTGCAAAGTAAATTTATTTTCTTATGGATAACGATGGTGTTAAAAGGTGTAGGGACATTCAAAGTAATCATAATTGTCAAGTATTTTACAAGAGGAAAATACTTGATAGGAGATATAAATAGTTTATTTTATATTTTTTACACATACTGAGGAAAGGCTTTTGAAATTCTGGCAACATTCTTAATTATTGCAACACTGGAACCCAGGCTTTTAGTAAATCAGTTACATAAAAATTACTCTTACTTAAAAAGCAAGATGTCAAGACGTCAAATGTTATAAATGAATTCTATATTTTCTACACACATTAGAGGGAAGTTCTTGAAACCTTAACAACTTTTTTACTTAATTGCTACTCTGAAAGTCTTTAGGAAATCAGATTATACGCAAATTACCATCACTACTCAAGTATATATTGTGAATGTCAGATCTTAAAAACCATCAAATGTTGTTAATTTATTTCATATTTTTACACACACTTGAGAAAAGCACTAGAAACCTCACAACTTTCTTGTTTTTGCAACTCTGAAGCTCGGACCTTTAGTAAGTTAAATTAATCACTATCACTAAACCAGGACGCATTGTGAATGTCAATCCTATAAACGTCAAATGTTAGAGAGAGAGTGTCTCAGCTAAATTTAGATTAAAGGGCCAGTGATGGTAAATAACATTCTTCTTTCTGAAACATCCGTTTTGTGTCATTTTTTGTTTTTAAATTACTCTTCCGTCATATTGCTTTATCTCTACCAATTTATCCGGTGTTACAAAATAGCAGAAAAACTGCTGGATTTTAGTTTCTAACTAGATTACTAGATAAATTGGTCGATTGATTGGTAGATAAATAGGTTTCTAAATTGATCACCAGCCAAATAGATAAATTGCTAAATTGATTTTTCAAATAGGGTCGGAAAATCTGAATTTGTAAGAAAGTAGAAATTAGAAACTTGCATTCGATTTCTTTAATAAAAAAAAGTAGTAAATTTCAACAAAGAGCAAACTCGAAGCATTTCCAAAAATAATATTCACGCGGAAAAGTGTAATAAGTACTTAAAAATGAAAATGTCAAAGCGAACGAACTGGTATCGTTCAAACACAAAAGGCTTAGCGCACGTGCAACCTGAAAGATAAAGATACGAGTAACTGTTTCTTTCAAATCCAACACCGAAAGTATTTTCTCGACGGGTGTCTTTTCGGAAAATGTTTTCACATTTTCTGGTACAACTATTTTGAAAATTAAGTCGCTTTTTATTTCGACTTAAAAATAATCACTTTCTTGAACACTATTCTCAAAAATAGTTATTATTTTTTGAAATAGTTTATCTAACTAAATTACTTTTTAATCGGGCGCTATGTAAAATCAGAGCATAGTTTATACACTAGTAGATAAATATATAATACACAACAATTTGAAATTATTAAATAATACTCAGTTTTAATTTGTTATCTCAATTTTTTAATAAAAGAACTTGCATTTTAAAAAATTTGACATACATACAGAAACATTTTATAAAAAGTATTTTTAGATGTTAATTTTCTTAAAATCCTAAATACGCTTTGTATACACCAAGCAGCAAAAGTACGGAATAAATTTATTAAATTCGAAATAAGTTATGTTTTTTAAAAAATCCTCAGACACCTCGATTTAATTTTATGAAAATACGCATTTTCCTATTAGTGTCAATTTCCGATCGTCATTTATTTTCGAATGATGAAGTCATCCTAGATTTGTTTTAAATGACACACTTCCTATATTTTTACGGATTTAGATTAAGAATTTTCTTCTGATTACAGCGATTTAGCATTTAATAATCTTAACTTCAAAAATAACGACGCAGAAATAAAAGATATTTGGTTTTGAGTCATTTGCAAACCGAAATCTTAGTAAGTAGGCTAGGATTGACAATAGTTTAAATGTCATTAATACGTCAGATATTCACAAAAAATCGACTCAATTATTGCCACTAATCAAAAGTTTTCATGGTACAGTTAACGTACAGAAGTGCAACGAATAGAAATTTAAATTTTCATTGGATGCCATTTATTTAATGCAAAATACCCAAGTCGGCCTGTCACCCACTAGACAGTTAGCAAGGCAGAGTGCAAATTTAGATAAACGTGTTAATGATTTTCCAAAACCTGGTTATCCAAAAATGGGTGAAGATATAAAACTTAATATTTTGCTACAAATGGAAGAGAATTCTCACAGCGCTTCTCGAGCAGTCGCAGCAAAAAATACAGTTAGCCAGCGATCAGTACTATGTGTGTTAAAAAAAAGAAAAATATCATCCGTTTAAAGTTCATCTCGTGCAGGAACTCAACAAAGATGATTCTGATCGACGGGTACAATTTTGTGAAACTGGGATTGGACATATGTAATAATAATCCAGAGTTGCAACATCAAATAATTTTCTTGAATGAAGCCACTTTTTGGATAAATGGTACAATTAACCGACAAAACTGCAGGTATTGAAGCAGGGAAAATCCTCGTTGGATGGTAGACGCACATACTCAACAGAAATAAATATTTTTAGCAGGAATAGTGGGCAATAAGATATTAACCCTTAGAGGAAAAAGTACTTGCAGAAGTCTTCCTTAGCAAAGATGACCCTGATCAACAAATAATACAATTTGATTTTAACAAGACGGTGCACCGCCACATTTTGCTTGTCGTGTTTGTGAGTTTTTAAGTGACTAGTTTTCTAGGAGGTAGATTAGGAGGCGAGGGACAATAGAGTGATCCTCAAGGTCCCCAAACCTTACATCCCTTGATTATTTTCTATGACAACAGACTACGAGATTTAGAAGAAATAAAAATTCGAATCAGGAAATAAATTCGAGGAATTCACGAAGAAGTCATCTAGGATGATACTTTGAACACTTCATTTTCAATGTGTTCTTGTTAATAATAAGTGTGTCTCTTAATGTTAAGCTATCTTTATTTGTGTAGTCATTTTTAAACTTAAGACTATCAAATGGCGCATCGCTGTAATCAGAATAGCATCCTCTATATGAATCTATGAAAATATACGGGGTGTACCATTTAGAGAACTCATGATGACGTCATTACTCGAAGGCAAATAACGGAACTGACACTAAAATAACCTACATCATGTAATGTGGTAACACTGTCAACCTGACAGTAACATTATTTACAGCCTCCATTGTTTGTATCTGGAAAAGCCAAGGTGACAAATATAACTGAGTGTTTAGGAAAACCTAGTTTGATTAATCCGACCATTGGCATTGTCAAATATCAACAATTGTCCATTTTCGACTGTTTCAAAATAGAAAGGCACGTGGTATAAACAAGACATTTTGAAGAATTTTGCTTATAATGTTACAACATTGTGCTAAACACTTTTGAAATATCTTTGACTATTATAAATTAATTAGCAGAAAGAACCAAAAACTAAAAAATTTCTAAACATAGAAAGTTAAAACAAACAAGTAACAGAGGTTACGTTTACAAAATATTGAAAGGTTATATTAGATTGTCTCAAATGGCTAACAGCATATAACTGTCGCGAGGGTAAAAATTAGTTATAGTGACGTCATAGTCTGGAGGAAAATATTTATTTAGATTATTTCCCATGATTTAGTGAAAATAAAAATTCCAAAAAAATTATGAAAGTTTTATTAAAGTTGTACTATAGACGAATTTTTTCATTTTTAAAACCCAATTCAAATCATTCTCATGAATAATCCCGCATATATCATTCAGTAGAGGCTGAAAAAATACCAACCATTGCATTACGCAAGGAGGGCAATGTAAGAATGGTTACATTGAAGAACATGTCATTCAAGGGAAATTCACCAAAAGTGGAACTTTTTAAATTGCTGAAAACATATTTATTAACAAACCCAGTACCACATGTTATTGATAGTGTAAGTAGTGAAAGGCTGTAAAGTTTTGAGAATTATATCATTCTAGCTTTAACCCCATAGAAATGATATGCTGCTGCCAGATATACAGTACATATAGATATATATGATAGTTTAAAAGAAAGTTTTATTATTAAAACTTGGATTCATATGCAAAAGATCTATTTGAAAGATCTATTCCCTTTAAATCGAATTAATTTTAATTATGAGACTCTAAGACTGTGTCACTTCGTAGATTTTATAAAAAGGAAACTAAATACAAATCCATCCATTAAAAACTGAGTACATATAATTTATGTGAAGATATGAATAAGTTCAACATATTACTAAAATTAATATGTCTGAAGTTGATGATTCTCCAAGTCTTTATTTACCGCATCATCTATCTATTAAATCTACTAGTCTTACCGCAAAGGACAGGGTAGTATTTGACGCTAGCACAAAATCAGATACCAAAATATCTTTAGATGAACTTCAATCTGAAACGTGATTTATTTTCCATTCTTGTTAGTTTTAGACAATATCTTATTGTTTTATCTTGCCAAGATGTACAGGCAGGTCTTTATTAATCCAGAAGATCGTTGTTTTCGGCGCATCTTTTGGCGAGAAAATTCTTCTGGCCAAATTTCTTGTTACAAGTTGAACAGGCAGCGTAACGTGCGGCATCAGTTCTGCCGTATACTTAGCTACCAAATGCCTTTATGCAATTAGCCGAAGATTGTAAACATAAATTTCTTAAAGCTTGTTCTGCTATTACAAACTGTTTTTATATTGATGATCTAACCGGAGGTGACTTCTTGAAGAAGTTCAACAACTTAAACGAGAAATGCAATTTTTTTAACATCTGTAGGATTTGAAAAAATGTAGGAGAGAACCTGGATATATTGTACAGTGTGGTCCAATTTGAATAGGATTAAATGGGTAACTTTCTTATTAGCGCAGATAAATAAAAACGGCTTAGGTTATCCCGGCCCAATTTTTTCATGCTTATTCCATTATCTTTGCCAAAAATAAACTGCCGTCTTTTGTTTTTTCCCTAGAGAGAAAAAGTGAAAAATGGACGATTTATTCAATTTGCTGTAACTCTTTTATTTTCGAAGCTAGAACAAAATCATTTAACCATTGTTGAGGCACTTTTTAACGTAGAATTTAATACCGTCAGTCGTTGTTCTTTAGCCATTTCCATAACTGTGCTGTAACTCAAAGTTGAATTTTCTAAATGGACCG
>VTPC01002024.1:0-22553 GCA_011009095.1 Ignelater luminosus
ACGAAATTCTTTAAAACAATGCATGCCAATAAAGCCCATAAAAGGGACTTTAAGGTATGGATTTCTGCATGTTCTAAAACAGAATATGTATACAATTTCAACACATATGAAGGAGCATAAAGAATTTGGCTCAAGTGCTAAAACTGCATTGGATATCATAGAATCACTAAGAGGAGGATTTTACTGCGTTCAGTTTGACAATTTCTTTTTCGGTTTTTCTCTATTCAGTAAAATGGTATCGTACAATCTATTCTGTTGTGAAACTTTTAGGGTTAATCGTAAAGGCTCTCCTACAAAATTGAAACAAGACAGAGCAATGCAAATGGGGGACTACAATTATGTTATGTGCAATGACATGTCAGCGTAAAGTGGAAAGATAAAGATCGCAAATGTGCTCTAAGTAGAAGCACTATGCATAATCCCACCGGTACAGCGTTGGTTTTGAGAAGAAACAGTAAACGTGTATAAGAGACTGTTTAGTGTCCAAAAACTGTACAGGACCACAATAAGCAAATGGTTCTGTTCTCCAACTTCTTGGAAATCAAGAAAGTGGTATATGAAAATTATATATTATTTGATCGATGCAGCCCTAGTGCAGCCACAGTGAAGTTTCGGTCTAATAAAGAAAAACCTGTAAGCCATCTGAATTACAGAAGTATTTTGGCCAATAAACTTATAGGAAGATTTTCAAGCAGAAGTAAGCGAGATTCGAAAACTGTGATGGGAAGCAATCAAATGAAGAAAATACAATACAAATAGAAAGTGAAAACTCTCAAAAAAATATAATAAAACCGCTCTTGTGTATTCCCTCTCAGTCGTTTTGTGTAAAAAAACATTTTAACCAAACAAAAAAATCAATTTTCCCTATAAAGGGTTAAATATCCATAGATGGATAGTTCCTACTGGGAGTAGGTCAAGAAGTTTTGACCTAAGATATTTCTAATTTATCAAGTTACGCCACAGCATGTTTTCAGTATCACAGATATCTACATAAAATATTTCTGTACTGCGTATCATCAGTATCTGTATGTCTAATAATGTTAGGGTGTACACACTGGTGTAGCCTACACTTCCGTACCTCCTGCGGTGACCAATCAATCAAAGTCTTTAGGAGTTATTTGTAGCACCTCTTTAACCCGTTGTGCTTGAAACTGTTGGTTGGAAGTTTGCAAATCTCGCTTGGTGGAATTGAAGAATAAAATTACAAGATAGGCAAATTTGAGTAAATGGTGTCGGTGAACTTTGCCATAAAAACTTCCCTTAAACTTAATTCTCAGTCAGGAGATGCGTCATAAATGGTTCTTTGATGTGGTGATAGCCTTGTTAGAATCGATAAAATCAACTTCTTGTCGACAAATTAATTTTTTCTCTACGAAAACACTCAGTGACGTTAAAAACCTCAGATGGCATCTAAATCTTGATTGCAATTTAATTGTCTCAGTTATGGGCTATGAAAGAAATGAAAAAGCCACAATGCTGCAGAATCATACCAACTGCACGATCGCAGCTGCTTACGACATGTTTCGTGAAGGGTCTAAATTATTGTCTTCTAAATGGCATTTAGTTACGCCACTGTTTGTATTCTTAGAATTTATCACAGATATAGCTTATTATGTTGCCTTTTATTAGAGTAGAGATTCCTTAGATGCGAAAACTTGTTCCACTTTGGTTGTGTCACAATAACTATAAGTTTCTAGACTGAGTAAAATTTCTTTACAGGATTTAAAAATGACCAAGCGTAAGAAATATATGAAATTCTGTTTCTTAAAACACATTTATCTTAAAAATATTATTTCTATTTTCTACATACAAGAAATACGGCATTGACAAATTTTCAATATTTATTTCGAGTTTAAGTCTAAAATGAACGATTTTTATTTCAAAAAGCCAAAGTGCAATGACAATCTAATTAATAATACAACCTCAATATTAAAAACATAAACAAATGAAATGTTTAAGAATACGAAAGGAATAAAAAAAGAATTCAGGCAATACATAATATGTAACTTTAGACACAACATGCAAAAGGTTGCCAAATATTATGAAATATGAAATACTTCTGTTAGATTAATAAAACGTCAGAAAATGAAAATATCCAATCCCACAAGAATCTAAACATTATTAAAAATGAATATCACATTTCAAAAAATTTCGAATCCTAACTCATAAAAGCTTGCTTTTGATTTTTATACGTAAATAGTATAGTAAGCAAGACGAGAATGTAGAATTTTAGATGTAAACAGAGCGTATGTGAACGTTCTCAGCTGATATATACTTACTTCGAACGATTTGGCATTGGTTACCTTCGACCAATTGAGCTCATTAATTTTGTATAAAACGCGATCGTAATAGTTTTAAACGGTACATGAATAAATCGACATCGTCAATGTTGTATTTTTAATGCAATAATTGTTACTAGCGTCAAGGTAATATTACAGTAATTAAATTGCGACACACCTAAAAAAACTCATGTAAAATTTTTTTCTAAAGTTTAATTTAGCACAGAGGAGTTAATTGCAGGGAAGAGGAGGTCTTTTAAGGTAATTTGCAAATTAGTAAAATCATACCTAAGTTCTCAGCGGATTCAACCATTAATAAAGCGTAAACTGTGATCATCTTCGATAATAGTAAACTGAGTCGTATTTGCAAATAAGGTAACGGTAAATGCGATTTACTGATATTAAATTTGAGATTATGTTCAAACAAATTTTGAGCATTGAGATCACTGTTGATGCCTTTATAAGCCTGAGCTCTCTTTGAAAACAAAAATGATTTATGTTTATAGAAAATTGCTTTGAACATTTCTTAAGTTTTCGTGAAAGATTAGGTTTGTAGGTTTTGATAAAGGGAGACCAATGGCACCTTTTCACGCTATCGGAAAATAACAGGTGTCAATGTAATAGTTAATAACGTAAGCAATAAATTTGTCAATAAAAAGACCACAGTAATTCAATTTAACAAGAATATCATTAACCTAGCACTGCGTAAAACAAGATCATTTATAAAACAACAAAACTAATAATTCATGAATATTTATCTTGATTTTCTTCAGCTAATTTTCTGAGAAACTTCATACTTAAATAATAAATTTAGTGTATATCAGATTAAATCCCTGTTAAGGCTTGTAATTGTGACACGATTGTTACATAATTTACACTGTGTAGAAGTCACCAATATTTGCTGACATGACTAATTTAACATAATGAATACACCACAAGCAATATACTGATTAATAATACTCCAAGAACGTACAATGAACTTTATGACCCTTTCCTGAAACAATGGAAGTTAATTTCGCTAAAGCTTTATAAACAATTTAACGCGAAACGTGCCAGCATATTACGTAAAGCGATATCGGCTGTATTAGCAACAGCAGCAGCGTAAGCGTAACAGCAGCAATGGTATTTTCAAAGCATATTAATGACTAATCGTATGAGCAGCTGATAATCGCTAGGGTACATTTGTCAATAGTTACTCTGCAGACTACCTTTCAACTCATTTTAAAGACGGCTGTCTATGTAATTATGTTTATGATAAATTCCTACTACTAAAACTTCTAATAATTAAGTTTAATCCTTGCAAGCACCATGAAGATCAGCACTACTACTCTTACTTTGATCCTTAAACCTTAAAAAAAACTGCATTTTTTTTCCATTTCTAGGTATTTTCCAGAATATATTTCTGAAGGGTCTAATGTACTTTGTCATTATCATTGTATTACAACCAAAGCGAGCTTTCAGCTTACAAGATGGAAAAGAAGAAAAAATATTTGGAAAATCGAGACGGATATAAAAAAAATCTTTCCCTCTTTTTAATTGCAAATGAGCAAGTAGAAATCCTGTTTATTCTAGTTCCTGCTAACTATCGGTTTGAAATGATACCATGAAAAGTTAAAGGTCGGGAAAAGGATGAAGCTGGGAATTTTCTTTTGAAAAAGTTTTTGAAAGGCGTGTGAGTGGGTTTGAAAAAAATTCTGTTACAATATTAATATAAAGTATACACCCACATGCACACTAAAGGCGATAACACATACCTACTCAAGAAGTTTTATTGTGAAACTTGCTGAATATGTTAATGCTGAAAATATAAAAAGAATTTTTATAACTTTTTATTTCATCAGCAAAACTGCGTATGAAGGAATATTGAAAAAGACTTGGATTTTATAAACTTTTATACTTTTTCGGAAAAAAAGTCTAGGAAAGGACTTTCCATTTTAATATTACGTAGTTGTGAATCTAATAAAAATTTAATTAATTAAAGTAAGTTTTTTATTCAAATCGTAGAATTTTACTAAGACTTTTTAAAAAGCTCCTGTAGAATATCTAAACCTATTTTTAATGTAAATAAATTATTACCTAGTCTGAAATTTCATGAAAATTAGTCCTGATCACAAAAACACATCGCGTAAACTCTTTTCCAATTTCATATTATAATGTTGACATCGTAATGTTTCGCAATAACAAGTTTTGACCACCAATCTTAATTTCCACAATTAATAACCAAACATCTTTGATATCTTTACATTCACAAAATAAGTATGCAACCCGCAGTCTCGCGCACTTTCGCGGTTGCCTACGTCCGCGATAGTCCGAACCTGACTGAATGCGAGGACCAGAATTTTCACCCTCGCGTTTGCGCAATCCGATTTTCAGTTTGGTTTCCTACCTACCTCGTACAAAAAACTTTATTTCCATTAAATTTCAGAACGAAAAGGAGGGCTGTTCTGTTCTCTGAAAGGCTGACTTTACAGTTCACTTAAAATATTGATTTACCTTCGTGTTTTAGCGCCTTTATCTGATGGTTTAATTGACAGATGTGAGTTCGCATGTATTAAGTATTTAAAAAGAATTTACGCCGATTTTAAAATAAACTGAAAATCATACAACACAAAATAGGTAATCCGTTATACTAAATAGGTTTCGGAATACATTGAGCGAAACTTGACGTAACTACTACTTTCTTTTTATTCTCCCTTTTGATAGCTTCTTACCATTATTTTTCTGTTTCATTGCATCTCCCACAGAGTAAAGATACGATAAAAAATTCGCTACCCAACAAAATTCTTTTAAAGCCCGCTTAAAGTTCTCTCTTCAATCAAGTTCTGGCTTTTTTGTGGTATGAATATATTAAAGGTAAATATTTTGATTCAGATTTAATTTAGAAGAGGATCTTTTTTAAGAAATATCTTTAGTAAACAAAAACAGAAATGCTATTTAATTTCTAAATTTGATCTCTTTATAAATTAGATTAATTAATTAATTCATGATCTCTTTATATAATATTACCTTTTACTTGAGTCTGCGTCTACAAAAATAGAAAATCGTTTTGTCGTCTTTTTATTTACTTTTAGCTGCCCGTTTCACGTACTATTAATATTTACATTGAGATTTTGTAGCTTCATTTTATGTTCCAATTTTTGTAGTTTCTTTCTTTAGAATTATGATGGTTTTTTCAACAGAATTATTTTCAGATAATACTAACTAATAACTAGAAATATTCATGTGTAGAAGTAATAAATGTCTGATTTGTACCCTCTTTATAAAATATAATTTCTTTCAGAAGTAGTATCTCTAAATTATGATGTTTCCTTGCTCGATACTCTATAACCGATATTTCTTGAAAGTTTCAGAAAATTCCCGCCCCAAAAAACAAGCTTCCTGTTGCGGATTAACTTTTTGTTTGGTTACAGTGTGCATTGGAGTGAGACAGTTTAATACTTTTCTCCAGTTTTTCTAGTTCACAGTTCAAAAGCAATTTCATTATTGATTGTGGTCGAAAAATATCTATTTCTTACGTAATCAAAATTTTAACCCACAATGTGTTTGGTAAACCATAATGTACTAAGTAATACACTATTGAAGTCAATTTCTGCTTCTCACTGGCTACTTTCTATTGAAATGTCATTCTCCGTAATGTTTGGTACACTCTGACCACTGAATAATTAGTTTTTTTAGAATTTTAGTTACTCACCCTAACAGTAAAAAATACACCAAAATTAAATGAAAAAAATGTAACTTGTAAGGGGGAGTATGTAGATATGTTTTTCTTCAAACAACAAAATAGAGTACGATATAACTCATGTTTAACAGCCAAGTACTTCTAAGAAAAGAAATTAGGTAGTAGTTGCAAACAATCCCGTGGCACAGAAGATGATTTCTAACGCGTATTTATTATTTAAGACCGAAAACTGGCACCCAGGCTCTGCTGCTGAGGTTAGTTTTATTTGTCTATTTGAAACATTTAATTTAAACCAACATTTTTAGGTCACAGCGCGTTGTTTAGGTGTAAGGCAAACATCTGTGCTAAAATATAAAAATGGTATTGAAAAACCCCCAAGAAAAATTTAAAAATCACGACTTTGGGTAAAGAATTGACCACTAAGTTTATTTAAGAACATAAACGGTGGAGTTTGGCAGTATATTGTAAGAATCTGGCCCTTTTTTTACAAAAAAGATGATAACAGAAGAGCACTATTGGAGAAGCCGCAAGTCGTAACATTAACAAAAATATTCATAAAAAAGTACATGGCAAACATCCAAGATTAAAATTCTAAACCATGCATTTACTTGGATGAAACATGGGTTTTTGCCGATGGAACAGTAAAAAAATCCTCGCACGCTCTGTCTGTCTGGAGATGGAGGTGAACGTATCCAATTAATTTTAAAAATTTATAGATCGGTATGTAGATACTCATGGGGGAAATCATTAAGAATTTATAGATGGTGCATCCTTAATCTTTAACCTATAAAATTCTTTGGTTTACCATTCCGGTATGAATTTGGATACCTTTGAGAATTGGCTGCAAAATAATTTGTTACCATAATTAAAAGAGCCGCCAGTTATTGTTTTTGACAATGCCAGTTAGCACGGCCGCTTAGAAAAAAAACGACACCTAAGCCTGGAAAAAAACTGATTAGCAAACTTGGTTAAGGAAACGCAAATTTTAGAGACACACACAAAACATACTTTCTTGGAGCTATGTAAAGCCAATTTCCAAACGCCTGCTTATGAAGTAGATAAGATTGTTCATAGATTAGGTCATGACGTGTTACGTTTGCCTCCATCCTACTGCACATTCAATCCCATTGAGATGGAATGAAATCAAACCAAACGTCTTTATGATGCTGAAGTGTTGAAATTGAAAGATCCAATACAGCAAGC
Organism: Ignelater luminosus; assembly: GCA_011009095.1. NCBI lineage: Eukaryota > Metazoa > Arthropoda > Insecta > Coleoptera > Elateridae > Ignelater > Ignelater luminosus. The sequence continues at coordinate 7,162 of VTPC01002024.1, forward strand.
AAATTTTACTGCAAATTATTGGGCCAATTGCATAGAGCACACAAACCAAGTGATACAGCGTATTGGGAAAAAGAAGAATTTGTCGAAGTAAACAAACTAATAATTAATTTAAATGAAGATAGTGATGGCAGTGATAGTGGTAGTGATTTTAAGGTGGTATAAGTACTACATAATACTTAGTATTTATATCTTGAGAAATGTTTTTTCTTAGTAGGTAACAGTAAAGAGAAGTCTTTTATTGTTGTTTTTCTTTTTTTACTTACTATAATAATTAACAGTAGCTAAAAAAACTTGTAATTGTTTTATATTTTCAAGTATTGGCACATCTAAAAGTTGCCTTAATTTTACTTGTCTCCTACCTTTACTTTATTTAAACGATGTTCTGAACAAGCTACGTTCTTCCATAAAAATGAACAATTACTTTTGTTTAAAGTTTGCGGACTACCTCCATTTAAATTATGAACAAACATAATATTTCCAGATTCTTTAAGCCTTTGGTGTACGTTTAGAACAACATTATAACTTGAATGGCATCTATTTAAAAAACGTTCTGTCTAAAGTCTGGCAGCTTCACTGTAATTTATATTCCATTCCCCAAGAGTCAGAATCGTGTCAGTATACTCATTTATTGCATACTCCATGACAAAACATAAAAAAAATATAAAACTAAAGTACAAAAACTAGGATTAACACATAAAAAATAAACGAGTCAGTAAACAGGAACAAAAGGCAATAAAAACTTTAACAAAAACAGGAGCTCAACAAACAGAACAGAAACACAAACAACGGGAACAGAATAGGAATAGGAAGTACTGAATTAAAGAACAATAAACAACAAATGTGCAGAGAAAACTCAAAATTATAAAATTTATGTGTAGCACCAGCTAGCTATGGTACAAAACGTGACAGATGATGTAAACAATTTACTAGATTCATTCATGTAAACAGTGTTTGCGTGATTGCCACATCTATTTTTACTAAAACTCGCATTTTTTAACACGTTCTTTAAAAAGAAAGCGTTAATAGCTAATGCACTTATAGCAGTAATCTTTTCTCCTAATATGTTCACTTACTGAACTGCTAAATGTTCCGTTAAATTGAGCTGCCTGATGTTTTGTAATTTAATGTTAAAGGCGTTAACTCCTTACCGTAATACAAGAAAACTAAGACAAAGGAAAATTCTGGTTGCATATTTGCATTCAGGGCCCATAAAGGTAGACGTCTACCTAAAGCTTTTAATGATACCCACATATTGATTGGGTTGAGGGTACTACACATGTCTGTATCAATGTTTTTTGGAACAAAGTTTGCGCATCTATTTAAATTATTCAATTTATTGCTGAAAATGATAACCGCGCATTGAAGAAATTGCTAGTAAGATACTAGAATCTGTAATTAGAAACTCAGCTCCTGTTTAGTATTTGTTCAAATATAGAACATGACTCTATTATAAACATATGGAATACTACTAAGTTTAATCAACGTGTACTTTTAGAAAAAATACTAAATACGTTTTTGCGTTTCCTATAGTTTAAGAAATTTAATGCTTACCCACAGGGCCGGTCTCAGGATTTAGTGCTCTTTGAGGCAAGTTCAGGTTCTTGGACCTTTACATTCTTTACCAAGCTTCTGACCTAGAGTAACAAAAACAGATTTCATGCTTTGATTTTATCAGAGTCTTAATCTAAGCTGTACAGCAAGCTTTCATTTGGATTTTATTATTTAATACACATTACAATAAAAACAAACACGGGAATTTTATCTCAACATATTTTAAGCAGATTTCATGCAGATTTTATTTGTGTTGGACAAACAGTCTTAGTTCCTGAAGCAGCAAGCAGAATAATATCTAGTTCATGTAATTTATTGGTCATCAGTTACGTTGAGAAAACCTTTCAAAAGACTTTAGAATGTCACAAGTCAAAATCGTCATGTCAAGATGCTAAAAAGACATTATTTAATGATGATGTAAACTTCTTTTTGATGTCATACTAAAAAAAATGAAATATTTGATAACCAATTCTGAGCAAAAATAGCGTCCTCAAATTATCCATTATTAAAATTTGTCGTCGACGATAAAACTTGTCCAATTATTCAAATGAATCCGATATCGGTTGCTTGCTGGATATTCCTCTGAACAAAAGGAATTCATAGTTTTATGTAGTTCATCCTCTAGATGTCAAGTGAAAAAAAGTTTCCATTTTTTTCTAAAATGTTACAACCATATACCTACAATGTCGTCGATGTTTATATTTTGTCTTCAAATTTATGTTTTTATGAAACCCCAAACAAAAGTATGTTGATTTGCGATTAAACACTCACTGGCCCAATACAATGAAACGAGGAAAGATAAACAAATCATAAGAGTACGGCAAACTAATAAAATGCAATAGTTACGTTAATTTATTTTTTAAAAATTGCACTTAATTTTTAAGAAAGAAATATCTAAAAATCAAGAAGTTGATTCTTCTTTACCTATTAAAGGTAATTCTTTTTTGAGTCCGTTCTCTATTGTGGATAAGTTAAATGTAAACACATGCTATTGAATGGGGTCCTGTCCAAGGTCAATTGAGAAAGAGAACAGAACTGAACAGCACTGTGGTGTTCCCAGAACAACATTAAGGGATTCTTTAAAAACAGGAAGAATCGTTGAGAAGTTAGGGCAAAAGCCTATTCTATTTGAAGAAGAAGAAACCAAACTAGAGGCAAGAATAATCAGTACTGCAAGTTTAGAATTACCACTAACGCCAAAAGGCGTTTGCAGGAGACCATACCGACTCTGTGTAGAAACTCAAATTATTCTCCAGTTTCCAAGGTCAACAGAATTAGCTGGTTTTACCTAGTATAAAACTCTTTTAAAGGAAAACCTCAATATTAGTAAGAGAAATCCTTAAGAGCCCAAAAGGTCAATCCGATTACGGTTCAGAACTATTTTAAAATACTCAAGTAAGTTAAAAATACTTTAGAAACTTGAGATCAACATGCATTTTTAACAGTTCATCATAGTCAGCCTGTATTAGCCTATAGACATAAACGCAGAGTTCATTTGTTAGCACATGGGCATGCCGAAACGTTACAATAGTTGCTTGCTGCACATGCAATTTTGCGCATGACAATTTGCCTTTTGTGGCAGTAGTTAAGATGAGACTGCATAAAGCGAGGATTGTTTATCAAGTGGTTACAACATTTTGCAAATTTACAGGTAGTTTTATTGCTAACTGACTGTGAACCGTTCTATCTCAATATTTCAATTACTGAAGCAACTTAAAAGCATCTTTTTTCATTGTATTGCCTGCCGTCAAACACAATCCACGGGTTGTAACCATTATATTAGACAAAACTAAGTTTATATCTTATAAATATCATTAGGATATCAAATTGATGAAACCTTGGAAAACAGTTTCTTGTCCTTTAAAGACTTTCAAAAAAGACAGTTTTGGGTTTGTGTGAGATCACTGCATGATCAAATACTCCGAATAATTTTAAGTTAACAAGAATCTTTTCTTTTGAACATCATAAGAGCTTAATTAGAAATGTTTGCAATTCTTTGCATGTCCTGATTCCATTAACATTCAGATTCATGGATTCATCGATGCCAGCATATTATTGAGCATCTATTTACGCTAGAGGTAGGAAGAAACAAATAAAATAAACATTTTACCAATTTAGCAACTTGAGCTTTGTGCAACTTTATTTTCCTTCAATTCCCTGACCGATAATTGCCTTCCATTTTCACTGAGATTCAACAAATATTCTGCATCAGGACTGTTGACTTAAAAAACTCGTTGCACATTTGTTATCTTGCGTGGCCTTACGTATAAATTCAGTTTTACTCAACTGGACTCAACTTTGCTGATTAGTATGCAATGGATACTATGCTTAGACAGTTTGATTTGACAAGATGCATAACTCGGCAAATAGTTGTTGGTAGCAAGATATCCAATGCCGCTTAATATTGTTGTAAAAATATTATGGTTCGTTGAAATATTTCCTGCACTGTGGAATCTTTAAACACTTAATAATTAATAAGGACATAAATGCAAATTTATTCAGGTAAAATCTTAAAATACCAACTGTTTGTTAAGTTGTTTACTACTACACTTACTCAATTGTTTAATCGCAGTATACTATTCCTAATTTACTTTACAAATTCTATGTACTGTTCTGACAAATACCTATATCTTTTGTCAATAAAAACTTGTCTAAACGACAAACCTACAGAATAGGTGAATTTGCTTAGACTTTAGAAATTTGAATAAAGCAGTATTACGTTATCATTAGCTTATGTAATGAAATAAGATATAGATTGAGTAGTGCAATTTTTTTTATTTAGATCCTTATCTAAAATTATAGTCCAGTCAATCTGTCCATTTTACCTCGCATCAAATAAGGTAGTTCTGATTTTTATATATGTTTCATATAATTGAGTCCTAATGATGAATCTAAGTTTTGACCTTGGCCAAGTGCGGAAAGTACCTAAAATACCCAAAACACCGCAAACTTTTAGACCGTTTTTTTGATTTTTGACTATTTTAAATCCTGACGCACTGGTTTTTTGGGCCAAAATGATTATATTCTTTTTTATAGTTAACTAAATTTGTAACAATATAGGACCAGAAGATTTTTATTTTTATACCTAATTTATTATACTTTTTTAATTATATCAAAAAGTTTTAATTATCTTTATTAGATTATTATATTTATAAATTTCAAATTGGTGCTGAGGGCAAAAAATTGAGAAATTGTAAACTCCATAGCTTTGAAGATTCAGCTTAGATGATTGTGGAATGTTTGAAAAATAAGTTAGGAACTTTTTAAGTATAACAAAAGATGTATTATTTATATGTACATGTTCTCATGATTTAATTATTAAAATAAAAATAATCAAGAAATTGAATAAATTACAAAAATTTGATGGACCGGAAATGGCCTTCAGCTCACTGTCACTAGATGTTTTCTTTCTTGCCTTTCAATAGCCCTTTCCTTCACATATACAGTCTATTCATAGACTGTATCTGCCTCCTTCTAAGAGATTTCGTTTCAATCTGCTAATGTAGGGTTGAGGTCTGGGAAATCATTGTCAAGAGTAAGCACATTTTCACATGACTAATCTCTGCAATTCGTGCACACTTGTGAACATTTCAAGCCAGATTTCTTACAGCTACAGGCATTCGTGCAACCCTTTTTGCAACTGCAAGATATTAATGGCAATAGGAATGCAGGGGCTGGATCATTCTTCATCTTTTTGGAAATGAGTCCTTGGAGGGTGATCACGCAGCCCCAATCAACGGAATTTCTCTTAACTTTCAACTACTTTTGCATCTGCAAAAAGCAATCGTCAAAGAAAGAAGGAAGAAAGTTTACTTTTACCTGGTAGTAGGACCGCAGGGAGTGAAGTCTTGCAGCATCTTGAGTTGGTGGTAATCTCGCAAGGTTAAAGTTTATTTTTGCTGCAACCTTTGCAAACAGCTGTTGTGTAGATTGCTGAGATTTTGGTTTAAATGGCTCCCATATAAAGCAACAATGAAGGTTTTACCCGTTTCAGTTACCTGCTCAGGTGTAGCGTCAGAGTCAAGGAAAACACTAATCTTCTCCTTAAGCTCTGGCTGCTTTTGTATTGTCGAAATAAATTTCATCTTTCCATGGCCAAAAATCACAAATGTGGTGTCGCAATTCACTGAATGCATGAATTAATAGTGTATGTTTAGCCAATGACGCACATTTCAAGGAAGTTGTTGAGTAATGAACATCCGGAGTTTTTCCTCTCCCACATTTTTAGAAGAATATATTCTTCTGATATTTTTTCAATTCTGTTAAGAGAACTAGCAGCATCAGCAATCGTTACGATCGATGTCATATTGAGAAGCCTTAGAAATGGCATTGGTCACAATCAGCGTATTGGCATCTTTGATTGCCTGTTGCACTTGCACTTTAGCTTTTTACAGAAATGCTTTTAGCATTTTAATAAAACAAATTTTGTTTCTTTTATTTGCAAAACAAATTTTCTTGGGCGACTTGAGTAATGGTTGTTTCATCAATTGCCTATGACAGCAGGGTATGAGAGTGCCTTAGTTTGACGGACACGCTCATAGCTCTTGGTATAGCTTTGGGTAGTATCTGATGGATACGGCTACATTTGATTCATAGTGAGTTTTTAAGTATTACGGCTATCGAACCGAAAGAGCCACTGTCAAGCCACACAATTTCGTGAAGCAGATGTCCACCAACCACTACCAGAAATTTAGTTGCTCCTTGGACCGCCTCCATTTGTATAGGTGTGAATTTTGAGTACAAAGAAGCCTTGGTACCCTTACGCATTTCCTCTTCATTGAATAAAGACATAGGAAAAGGTGAAAGTTTGTAACTGAAAACTTGTTTCAATTTTTTATCGGACAGTTTCAAAATGCACAACCTGTGGAAGAGTGTGAGAGGGTTGATAGTCATTTTTCTATCACCAACAATAATAACATTAACAACAGCAGAAAGCGATACCATTTTATTTTTACATCTGAATATTACCTGGTCAAAAATTTCGCGGTGTTGGGTAAAATTGCGATACTTTAAAAAACTGTATCTTAATAACTACCAAGCCTACAGAAATCGTTTTGATCCTAAATTGTTGCAAATTTGATTGACTTTAAAAACGAATACAATCGTTTTGGCCGAAAAACCAGTGCTTCAGAATTAAAATCGCCTAAAATCGAAAAAAGGTCGAAACTTTTGCGGTTTTTTGGGTATTTTAGGTACTTTCCGCACTTGGCCAAGGTCAAAACCTTATGTTCATCATTAGAACTCACCCATATAAAACAAAAAAAGTTAGAACTATCCCGTTTAATGCGAGTTAACCCCCGTTTTTTGATGACAGATTGACTGGACTATTAGTCAGTCACCAGTCTTAGTTCATTTTGATGTTGATAAACCAGTGTATCTTTCTGTAGATGCTTCACGAAAAGCTGTCAGTGCTGTGCTACTACAAAAAGGTAAATCTGTAGCATTTAGTTCAAAGAATCTTAATAATATAGTTAATGAAGATGTGCTCAATAGAGAACAAAATACAGGGTCTGGAGAAAGTCCCGGCACGGCCTCGTAATTTCTAAGCGGAAAGATATATATGTATTTCTAAATAGCCACCATACTTAAATTTACTCTTGTTAGAAAAACATTAAAAAGAAAAGAGAAGAGAAAACCAGAAGTTTTTGAAAGTTTAAAATTTTAGATTTTTTTAAAACATACGTTTGAAATGATAATAAATAAAACAATAATTTTTTGAATTACTAACAATAATTAAGTGATTTTATTGCCTATGTTATTACAATAAATCTTCAAATCTTACAATTTTTTATTATTATTTCAAATTAAAATTTTTTATTTTTGGATAACTAATGGATATAACTTTTGAACAAATTGTCATTGGAACTTCCGGTTTTTTAGCTAAAACATTTCTTTTCTTAATGCCTTTCGAACAAGAGTAAATTTAAATAGAGTTGCCATTTAAAGATTTCGACGTAACCACCCTCTTTCCCCCTTTTATACATAATGAAAATTTTGTTACTTTCAAAATGTAGTATTTAGTCTTAAAAGGTCCCTAAAATTTTTATATCTTTCCGCTTAGAAATTTTGAGGCCATGCCAGGACTTTTCCCGGACTCTGTATATTCTATTTTGTGTGGTGGTATTAAATTTTATCAATCTTTGATAGGAAAGGTAGTGAAAGTTCAAATAGATAATAAACCATTGGTAACTCTTTTCAAGAAACTTCTTACCAATTAGACTGCAAAGAATAATGATACATTTAGCTTGGTATGATCTAGAAGTCGAATATGTCCCAGGCAGAGGTCCCAGGTAAAAATACGTACACTAGATCCAACCTAATACTTTTATTAAAATAATAATTTTAAAAATTATTGGAATATGCAAATAACTTATTAATATTAATAATTTCAACTAGTCTAAGGTCTGAAATGTTAAAGTTTTCTTTAATAACATTTTTTGCTCAATTTTTCAAGGAGAATCTAGTGGTGTTAACATTGTCCACCTGAGATAAAACACACTCTATTTAGGAACAAGAAATTTCTAAAACCTTCAATATTACAAAGTCAATGTCAACGTCAATGTCAAAGTAAATGTCAAAGTCAATGTAAAATTAAAGTTAGTTTACATCTTACCAGAATTAGTCTAAAGTTATAAATAAATAACAGTTTAACCAGTCAAAAAGTTCTCCAATCCCTTCAATTTCTGCATTCTCCCGTCAAGAAAAGTCTTTGTCATTGTCCGAAGAAAATGTAAATGAAAATATTTCAAAAGACCGGCAAGAGTAAGATAATACTGATTAGTCAAGTAACAATGGAAATAAACCATATTCTACTAGGTTTGGTAGGGAAACAAAAAATCGAAGAAATTTAATTATATAATTAATAGATACGCTTATAATTTATTTCTTTGTGGGAAAACAAGGATGTTATATAATCGGTTTAGATTATATTTAGTTAAGTAATTTATTAGTTTATTAGTCTAAGCAATTATAACTAAGATGCAGAATTATAAATAAATAAATACAAAAAAACGGGTAAATTGAGTTTTCCAAAACCTAATATAATAAAATATAATATAACAGCATCGTCTAGTGGAAAGTGATAGCTTTGCCTTAAAATTAAAAATAAAAGATTGAGACATTTTTTGCATAGAATGTACATAATTGCTATAGTTAACATGCAACAAAACAAATAATTTGTAATAGTTGTAAAAGTAATAATGTTTGAGTATTTTTCAAGAAACAAAACGTACCTTCTTTAAATCTTCTAATATAAATTGACAGAGGCCTCATTTCATTGGACACTATTTTCCCGTAAAATGCAGTTGGGGTACGTTTGTACCCCACGCGGTAGTTGAGGTTGAATATTCTTTTTAATCTAGTGATAACAGTTCTACAGGGACATCATCAATAGGAGGAAGCCACGTGACCACTAATTTAAAAGTGGCGCGAAATTTTACCTTTCAACGTTGGCTAGACTCCCTCACGAGTACATTTCTAACCTAAAATTACATCGGCGTGCGTACGTTCCGTGGTTTCTTGGTCTCTGTTTTACGTTTTCTACAGTTTATTTTTTTCTATTTAAAAATCAGTCGTTTTCAAGACTAAATCTGTTTTTTGTGAGTTAATCGAGGTAAGTTAGATTTAACGCTTTCAAAGTGTGATAATAAATTTTAAAACTGCATAATTATTTCAGTTTGGAAGGTTACGTTTTTGCAATGCCTTTTACAAGCGAACAAGATAAATAAAGCTCACTATCGAAGTGGAACACAGAATGCAGATGGTTCATGGACCTGTTCATTACAATCTTGTATCCAACAATTTGAACAAGCTTTTCCTAAAGTGCAAGTCCACTACGATGGATTTGTACGTCGTAGGCATAATATACTTAAGCGGTTTGAAGAAAAACATTGCATCTGCAAAGGCAAATCATCTGGTAGACCAACCGTATTAACTGATGAAGTTCTCGAGGACATGCAAATGCGAATGAATCGTAGTCCCCATAAATCCATTAAACGCTTAGCCACTGAAACAGGTAGGAATCTATTTGCATTAAACAAATATGTTTTGCTTCATTCGTGTTTTAAATTATTAATTATTTTGAATTTATCACTTGTAGTAATTCAATTGTTTTATTAGCAAACTTAAATAAAAAACTGGCACTGCTATTTATATCTGAATTATTTACATTCATTAAACAATTTGAACTATTTTAAACCATAATCTAACCAACAACTTTGCCAAGTTGCATTAAAAAAGAAGCTACGAATGCATCCCTATAAAGTGTCTGTAATACAAGAACTGTTTCCGCATGATCCTCAATTACGAGTTCAATACTGTCAATGGTTTATGCAACACTTAAACAACGATGACATTAAATATTACAATTATGTCAGATGAAGCATGGTTTCATTTGTCGGGCTATGTGAACAGCCAAAATTACATAACCTGGGCCACAGAGAATTCCCACAATTATGAAGAAACAAGTTTGCATCCCCAGACGGTTGGTGTATGGGTTGCAATGTCAAGACGCAGGATCTATGGTCCATTGTTTTTTAATGACACAATCAGTGGAGAAAGATACCGAAATAATATTTTAACACCTTTTATCGAACAACTATTGGATGATGAAATCCAAGAGGGCTACTTCCAGCAAGATGGTGCATCAGCACATACGGCACGCACCACTATTCGTTATTTGGAAGAGTTCTTTGATGACCGAGTGATTAGTTGTGGACGATGGCCCCCTCGGTCTCCCGATCTCACACCGTTAGATTTTTTTCTATTTGGGCATTTGAAGAATAATGTTTACAGGCACCGTCCACAGAATATTGACGAATTAAAATTGGCCGTACAAAATGAAATTAATAACATATCACCAGAAACCTTAGTTTCAGTTTTCAATAGTATCAAAAATAGAGTTCGGTTATGTTTAGAGAAACAGAGTGGCCATATCGAACCATTTATGTAATTTGTACATAAATTGCAATAGAATGTAAAATAACTAAATGAAATTGTAAAATTTAGGATAAATATAAGCCATTATTTTTAATTAAATTCTAGTAACTTGCTACCTAATGAATTATTTTTTTATAAATAAATTATGGCAGCTGAAATAATTGCGATTTTTAGTTCGTTATCTAGCATACCTAGGTCTAAGTATTATGTTACATTAATTTCATAAAATAAAAATTACACGTCAATTATTAATCTAATTATTCCCAGAACACGATTGTGTTAAGACGGCTGCCAAAGTGCCGGTTTTGATAAATGGTTTTTTTAAATATAAAATTAAACATTTAATGACTCTTAATGATGGAGTATTATATCATTTATGCATGCATAAGTATACAAAAAAATTCATTATTAAATATTTAGTTTTAAATTTAAATGAGTTTGAACTTCAAATATTCTTTAAATGACCAGATATTGGTGCGTTTATCCTACCTGCATAATTATCTCTTTATAAAAAATCCTTCATAGTGGACAGTTAAATTTAATAAAATTGAAAAAATAACTAAAAAGCTCTTGTTGAACAGCTACATCAGCATTGTTTGGGCCTTATCTAATTCTTGTTTTTAAAAATATCTTCAATATATTGTCATTTTTTAATTTTCCAATTTTATATATAATTATCTTTAAATATTTAAGTTTCTAAGTAGTTTCATCATATATCCAATACTACGCCACTGGAAAACTACATAATTCTTTATTACAACAGAGCTGCCAACAGTGCAAGATGTGTTGCCTAACCAACAGTAAATTTCGTGGTCACGTGGCTTCCTTCTATTGATGATGTCCCTGTATTTCCACATATGATAATGTTAATGCATGTGATGCAGAATGTATTTACAGCTACAATTACCTTCGTATTCATTTAGTTTATTAATTATTTGTTAAGTAGCTGTGTAATTAATTATCTTAACTTTATTGTAAAATAAAGTAGACTAACTAACTAGAATAACCTGATTTTGAGATTACCAAAATATAAACAAACATAGATGAATGTAAAACAGGGGAAAAGACCCAACTGCAAATTACATTATTGCTGGTTTTAACATCGTTGAAAAACCTTTTATAAGATTGCATATTGTCCCATTTGAATACACTTAACCTGGAAAACCAGGACTGTTTGCATAAGGTAAAATCTAATTTAAATTTTATAAAAAGAAGTAATTTTAACCTCCTAATTAGTAGTATTCTCTTTGCAGAGGCACGGAAACAACGCCAACAGCAACACGACCTTTACACTAGTGCACTTCATTCAGGATGGTTTTAAATGCTTCTCTTCCCATTTTATAATAGTTAGAAAAATGTGTAGAATGAGCAAACTCTATGCGATACCTCGGTCTGACAGTAATTAGTAAACTTTTCTAATTAATCTTGTTTATGAATTCCGTAACACGGGAATAAATATCTATATTTTGTGTTATTATAGTCATGCGTCAAGTTTTAAAATTGATTCTGGAATAGTTTGTTGTGCGGTTGTGCTGTGTTTGTTTCGTCTGCGCAAGTAATTTTTGCATTTTTATTAGTTATTTATTGCTATAATAAAACTACTTCCAACTGCAAATCTGATGTAAATTCTAATTTAATTCGTTAATTTTTATTTCCATTCACATTTATGAATTGTAGTGCATACACGGTGTCTCACCAAAGACGAAACACATCCTTTCATTTTTTGTCATGCTCATACACCAATTCAGAATACAGTTATTGTAGATTTCTAAGCTAGATAAATAAATAAATTAACGATGTTTGTTGATAATAACCTCATAGAATATTTAAAAAACTACATGAATCTGTTGAAAAATTCTTCACAAGAAAAAGTGCTTGTTACCTCTTTTGTTGACTACATTGAATATTTACTTATTTATTGATAAGTGTTCATTTTTATTTTATTTTGCTTAATACTATTATTCTGTTATTGTACCTCTTAAGACTTTTATTTTTCTAGAAACCAACACACTTAATAGTTAATACATACGACGATACGTGTATGACGAGGTAAAAAGAAATTGCATTCACCTTCACGTAATGGCAAACTTTCATGTGCGTAAAGCTTATTACTATTTCTGCTTTACAGTTGAGATTGGTTTATTTCATGTAAAGATGAAAACTAACCACATCAAACAGAATTCATACTTTCTTCAGAGCAGAAGCTTTATAAGAAAATGTTACTTTATAGAGTTTCGATCAATATTTGCTAGTCCACATGCTGCTGATATAGCAATACCAAAATTATATTTTAGTTTTATTATAATGCCCTTTCTGAGTTACGCACATAATAATACTAGTTAAAATATGTCAATTGTGCTGGTTGTAACAGGATCTCTTTTAAAAGAGATATTTAAAAGGTTAAAATGTTTGTTCAATAAAAAGTTAACGACATTTCCCATAATAAATCGTATGATCCAAAAGTATTTTAATTTCCTATAATGCCAACTCATCATATTGATTTGAAAATCAATTACTTGAGTTAACCATAAAACTGACTGTTAGCAAAATCAAAACGCTTGAATTAAAAGAGCTATGTTTCTTGCTAAGAATACGTTTAGTAAAAAAACAATAATGAAATAAATCTTGTTTGTGTCTATGAAAGTTTTATTTGCTATAGATAGTTATTTTGAAAATGATTTATAACCAAGCACAGCTTCACGTTTAAAATGGAATGGCAGAGGGCCAACTTTCTTTATTGTATTTCTAACTTAATAGAATGTTAACCACTAAGAGACATTTAACGTGTTAGTGTCAAGTTAAGTAACATTCTCTGAAGCTTCCTGCAATTTTAGTCAAAAAAGAACTATGGTTAAACAACATACTGCGTGAATCTTCACTAATTTAATTTAACTATCTGTAAGATGTAACGGGAAAATGCTCAAAAGTATGCACAAGTCCCGTCCAGACCAATGGTAGATGTTAAATCCCGTAGCTCATGCCGCAGATGGGGTGGATTCTCAAATGAACTTACCTAGCCGCACAAAGAGAAGCTCACCGACTTCCAGAACTCTTACTAACTGATAGATGTTCACGAAAGAGGGCGCCAGCAGTCGTAGAGCAAAGGGTTCTGATGGTCGGTCACGCGACTACTCGTGAATCCGGCACCCTGTATATAGGCTTCTTGCGAAACCTCACCCTGTGTGTAACTTACCTCGTGGAAGCTTTATTAAAACTCGCTTTAACGTTTCACAATTGAGACTCAACACAAACAAAAAACTGTATAAACACGTGTCTTAATCAATTTTGACAAGGAAGTCCTCTGAAGACTTCCTCCTTTTTCAAGAAAAATCCAAGAAAGAAATACCAGTTTAATATTTACTTCCCTCTTGAACAAAGGTATCTGACCTTTAATTGAAATTTAGACTAAGCACCACCGTGCTTTTTAATAGCCAAACGAACAAAGTAACGAAATTAACGCTGCTTGTCTGACCAGAGATCCACTTACAAAGAAAACAGAAATGTAAATAATCGACCTTTCTTACATTTATTAAAACAATAATGAAAATGGATTAAACACACACAAACAAGAATATAAAAATAACAAAATAACACTACAAAAGAATGTCAATAAATGGTATGAAGTAATTTCTTCACTGGAGAACAAAGTTGATACACAAATAATGAGAAAATAACAATAAAAACAAGTTATTACAATAAACAAAAAGGAAAGATTCTGTTACGTTAAAATTTCAAAATATGGAACAAAAGGCCAAAATCTAAATATTAAATTAATTAAAACAAGATAAACTTGACAATGAATTTTGAAATAGCAACAAATAAACTTTATATCTAATAACAAAGAAAAACAGTAGTCAAAAGTTATTGATTATGTTGCAGCAAGTTAAGAAACACCAGCTAAAATTACCTGGGAACGTTCCTGTTACAAATTAGTTAAAAATATTACTCGTAAATATTATAATTCAATGAGAAAATACGAAACTAATCTTGCCTAAGCAAGGTTTTCGTATGGAATATTTCACAAATTCCACGTTCTCCTAGTCTTTTATCAAATGAAACAATCATTAAAACTCAACTAACAAAACAAACAGGTCTTTCTTACTATAACGGCAATCTTTCTTCCAGGTGATATGTGCAGATCTCTGATTCGCAACGAAGTGATATCCGGTGCAAAATTCCACGTTCTAGCCGGGTCCTACCAATGTTCAAGGAAACTTAGCTTCCAAAGAACAATCACTTTTATTAACTTTGACCAAGAAACACAAGAACAAAATCCGAGTGTTGATAGACAAACTTTAAAAATAACTAAAACCACTATGAGTCTCAAACGCTCTTTAAATTTACTTAACCCATTCGGTTCACGGAGCTTCCAAGATGTGACACATAGATCGACGCTTTACGGGGCGGGAAGTTTCTGTTCTCGACAGACCCTTTAACGTTGCACCAACGGGACCAAAATTGTTGCGTTTCTACCCTCTACAATTTTTATTTCCTGGAAAGACCAGCGTAACTGTAATTGAAGCAAAAACGCCTCCACAGTAACAAAGCTTTCTAAGCACCGCTTTTCGGTAAACAAACCGGCTTTCCTCCATGAATAACACGACAAAGACCCGACGAAATATAATTTCTCGAGTCCGATCTCTCTTTTACTAAGAGAATCGCTTAAATCAAATTCGGTTTGCAACCATTTGAGGATTTGTAAGGGTGACGCCGAAAATTATCCCCGTATGTCGATTCAAGTACGCAGTTGTTACCGTACTGCCTATTCTCTCTGCGTCTCCTGTGGCACAATGTGTACTTACTGAAGTGGGGTTGAAAAGTCAGATACACGACCTAACAGGTTAAAATGTAATTATTCTTATAAGACAATGGAAAATTCCACTTCGTAGATTTACCAGCTTGAA
>VTPC01002026.1:0-15140 GCA_011009095.1 Ignelater luminosus
GCCAACTTCAATCAGTCGGTCAGCTTTACCCCAAACTCATGCAAAAAGTGCATAAATTGACAAATTTTCAGATTGTAACAAAACGAGAAAATTAATCCAAAATTTATAGCTGAGGTCATTATCTACACTTAATGACTTATTACAATAATGCTATTACTTGCCGATAGTATTTTTAGGTAAAAGTTTAAAAATATTTAATTTGTAACAAAATAACAAAAAGAAAGTATTTTTGGTTTTTGCATAAAACATGTGTAACAGATATCTACAAATGACGGAGTTAGTCTTAAACTGATTAATAATAATAAACCCAAAAATTGTGTAGTCTTAAAACGTTTTCCAACATTTTGGTTAACTTCACCCCAGGGGTCAACTACACCCCATTTTACGGTATCGAGATTAGTGTATACGTGTGTTTTCACCATCACTAGAAGGTCTATTTAATCAGGAAATTTAGAAATATTTTTATTGCAACTATGGTAGAGATTAATTAAGTTCAAGAAATATCGTCTACCTTTAGAATATTCATTCAAAAATTACCTAGTGTCCACTATTCCCAGTATATTAATCAATGCCATTTAAGTTTACAAAAAAGTTTGGGTGGGGTAAGGATATCTTGATACTTTGATCTAAATTAATCTAATTAATTAATGGAGATACAGTTATAAGGAAAACAAATCCAAACAAGGACATCTCAAATCAACGTGCTTTCGAAAATGTTTAACATTTGCCTTTTTAGAACACCAATTTTGTTGTTGAAGGGAGACGATTTCACTTTGTCTAAGGCTTTTGAAGTATTGGTGGTGTGAGTTTTTAATATAACATTTACGCATCTTTCGTCCCTTGCGATAAGTAAGAATTCCTTGCTCATTTAACTTAAAGTGAAGCTTCTTTAGTGTGGTGCTAGACAATGATTTGTAAACTTGGATGTGCCAATTCTTATCATTTTGCAAATCTGTAGAATCTTCAGCAAAAATATCGTAACAACCCTGAAGACCCGCAATGACTCCTTTTTTCCTTATTATTTTTCCGAACGTCCGAAAACATAATCGAGTGGCATGAAACTATGCCTCCTTATGAAAATATGTGCTGAGTGTCTTGAGAAATGCTGTTCTGTAAGTAACATAACAGCATAAACGATGCATCAGAATTCTTCTTTGACCAGAGCAGGAGTCAGATAATAGTTTTAAGGTG
The DNA here is from genome assembly GCA_011009095.1 of Ignelater luminosus. Lineage (NCBI taxonomy): Eukaryota > Metazoa > Arthropoda > Insecta > Coleoptera > Elateridae > Ignelater > Ignelater luminosus. The sequence goes on from VTPC01002026.1 coordinate 1,192, forward strand.
GTGGTCTTAGTGTAGAATTCAACCCAAGATACTTTTCTTATAATGTTTTAAGAAAGTGGATTAGTGCAGAGCGTACTTCATTGGACCCTTCTATTTTCAGTCCAGGTGTATGCAAGATATTTTCTTTGTTATGAATTTATAGATATTACAAAAGTAAGATTATACAGGGTATTTAAAAAATGTCAAATATTTTAGCCACTTATAGTACTCATTGTGACGATCAAGAAAGTCTTAATCAAGATGAGCCCGTAACTCAAACATTTCAGAGATACAGTAGTTTCAGCGTGTCAGATGTAAAAAAATAATTTTTATGTTTTTTTCAGCTCATTGCTTGTAATAATACGGAAGTCTGATAACTGTGATTAAGTTACTCGATTCGGGAATGCTTCTGCAAGGCTATTGCCATTTCCGCGTTTGTATATTTAGGCATATTTAGATAATAATATAATAATTCGATAATTCACGTGATTTGCACAGGTAAGAAACTAAAAAAGTAACTTAATGACAGTTATCAGACTTTTTTATCACAGGCGATCAGATGGAAAAAAAACTTAAAAATTATTCTTTACATCTAAAACGCTAAAACTGCTATATCTCTGAAATGGTTGAGTTGCGGACCCATCTTGATTAAGACCTTCTTGATCGTCACAATGAGTATTATAAGTGGCTAAAATATTTGACAACATTATTTAGACACCCTGTATAACCATAAATGTTTTAAATAACACACATCAGAAATGCTTATCTTTGAAAACGGCTGACTCTGCTGTATATCAAGACAGACTTCCAGCACTGCATTACATTCTGTTTTTCCTAGAAACTCATAGAATTTCTTTGCACGTAATTTATGTAATTTCAGCTCTAATGAAATTTTGTTTCTCACTTCCTTGTTGTTGTTGATATTTGGACTTTTTTTAGTTCGCAAAAAGAACAAACATTAGTCAGTGGATGACCAAAGTCTAGATTAAATTTGCTTGTAAATATTTTGTAAAATTGTTACTGACAGTTCTGGTGGTAAATAATCACGAACACTTTTGTAGCGGCCGTTATGACTACTTCTACATTTTAGACTCTTTACGTTATCTATGATTGAGTCGGTTGTTTCAATGTCTTTGTATGGAGTTTTTGAACCTCTGGTTTCCATGAGCCTTCTTTTAAAAATAAGCTGCGATTGATTTTAATCTAAACTGAGATATTTGTGTAATCGATTGGAAAGCAGCAGCACATGAGATATTCTACTTTCATCAGTCCTAAACATTAATTTTTTGTTACTAAACCAACCGGATAGTGTTTTTAAGTCTTCATTCATATTAGTAGGACGTGTCTTAGCATCTTGTTCTGTAGTATAAATTAGAGCATCGTCCGCGTACAATACAATGTTTCATTTATTTATAACAAGATAAATGTCATTAACATAAATCAGCAACAAAAGGAGCCCCAAGACGCTACCTTGTGGTACCCCCACATCAAGGGGTACCTCTCAAGAGTGTCCGTTTTTAAATTTAACTGTTTGTTGGCAATTAGTTAAATAAGAGGATATCCATTGAAGTACTATACCATTTAATCCGTAACACTTGAATTTTTCGATAATAATTTCTATATTAACTGTTTCAAACCCTCTTTTGACATTAATAAAGCTAGCCAAAATTACATTATTAGAAGCTAATTTAATTTTTCAATCAGTTAACACCTACTGAAGAGCTGTTTTACACATAAAAGTTTTCCTAAATCCCGATTGTGCATAATAAATTAGGTGACTCTCTTCAAAAAAAACGCTGAAAGTTGTTTAAATACGACTTTTTCCAGAACTTATTCGCAAAATGGTAATAAATTAATCGGACGAAGCTCACTTACTTTACCTGAATTATTGACTTTTGGTATAGGTACGACAGTATTAATTTTAAGATGATTCGGAAACACCCCATTTCTAAGAAAAGAATTAGTTGCATGTAATAGTGGATATCCAATCACTCCGAATAGCTCCCTCAGTAATATTAGTCCTGCATCGACGGGGCTAGTTTTAATTTTTTCATTGTAAATTATATTTCTTAAATTTACAATATTAATTTCATTATATTCTAGAAAAGTTTTGAATCATTTGCATTTCTCAAATTTGTCACGATGCCGGTTAGAGCTGCTATATCACTTTGTTTAGTGTCAAAGTTCTTAACTATATCATTTAAGCTTTGAATAAAATATTGATTTAATTTATCTGAGGTACTTCCAGTCCCTAAATTAAAATTTTTAAAAATTCATGCTTTCTAGTGTATGTTTCGGCTTCCCAATAATTAATTTTAGTGTTTTCCACATCTCTCTAAGATTACTTTTATTTTTTTCAATTTTATCGTTAAAATAACGTTTTCTTTGTTTTCCAATTTCAAAAACAAGTTCATTTCTTGTTTTCTTATATTAAACAGTAGTTATGATTATTTGTATTTCTAAAGTTTTTGTAAGCCTAGTTTCTTCTTTTCTGTAAGTTTCTAATCTTATAATTAAACCAGCTTTTGATATTATTTTTTTTATATGTCTGCAATTTCATTTAACTCAGCAAGAATATTGTAACGAAAATTAGCAAAAATAGCATCAACGTGTATGGATTTATACTCTTATGATTGTTGTAAAAGATTTTCTGCAATTTCTTGAATATTTTGACAACAAACATTTCTTCTAACACACATTTTTAAAACTAAATTACTATACGTATTTCCAGTAATTAAGATTATGTTGTAATCAGTTATTTTTGGAGTACTTAGCATGTTACCATTAACGCAAAAATCATTTGTTAATACCAAATCGATTATTGTGGAAGAATATGACGTTGTTCTAGTAGGCATTTTTATTATTTGCTTTAGACCAGCAGTATTTATCAACGACCCCACACGCTTACTGTAAATATTATTTTGTTTTGACATATCAATATTGAAATCACCAACGACATTTATTTTTCCCTTAAATTTAATAATTTTATTTATATATTGTTCAAATAATTCTACAAAGATTGTTTGACTTGTGCTGGGAGATCTATATAGTACAGCTAGTTACGAATGATGGACAGTTATAACAAGCAACCAAAATTGATTGTCTACGTTAACATTATATAGTACTTTAAATCCAATGTTAGTTTTTATAAAAATTATTACGCCACCTGTAAATTAATTTTTAGATTAACATACAACATAATTATAACCCTGAATTTTAATTTCATTATCAGTAACTTCTGAATCGCATCTGTTTTCGGACAAACAAACGAAATTAGGTTGTAATTTATAAACAAAATTCTCAATCTCATTTTTGTGTGATAAATAACTTTGCGCGTTCATGTAACAAATGTTTGTTTTATCTTTTAGGATGATACTTTTCTATAAAAAATTACGTGTATTTATTGATAATTCATGATCAGAATTTGGTAAGTTAGGATACAAAGCCGACACTTGAAAATTCCTACTTCTACTTACATTACAGTGTTTATCCACTTTTAGGAAATCATGATCCACAGATTGTTCTCTGACATTACAGGATCAATGTTCGTCTTTGGGCATTACTTTAATTAAAAGTTGCTGATTGGTGAAATAGTTACCTTATTCTTATAAGCAATTATTTTCAAAGGTATTATTAACTTTGAAAACGTACTCCACAATGCACTTACCTAGAATGTATTTACACCTTTGATTCAAATGTGAACTATGATTTGTGAAATGTTTCTTACCTATAAACAAATTGATATCAGTAAATTTAACAAGATAAGAATTCCGTTGAACAACTCAAAATAGAGAAGAGTTTATTTTATAAATATATTGGTTCAAAATACTCCGTCCATGCCAGTAAGACACTGAAACACACACAAGATTAGTTTTCTGTAGGTCCTTAAACAAGTTTGTCACACTGCCACAATTTAGTTTACGTCGTTTCGGTGCATTATTGGCACGTAGTCTTTTTTATTAAAGTCCTTAGTTAATGCATAAACATCCGAAGTCGCATTTGCAAATAAAGCATTAGATTTAAACAGACACTGAACTAAAAACTTATCTTCTATCAGATTTTTGCAAATAATTCCCAAATCACGATCATGACTGTCTGCTAAAATCAACAATCGTGGTTTTTAAAATTTTTGAGATATTTTTTCTGTTACTGAAGGTTTTTCACTACACCTATATTGCGTCTGTTTTTGGATTGGCTTTGAATACATCTTAAACTCGTTTCCCGGTATATCTTTCGTCCCTTTCTCCTCATTTATTACTTTGTGTTTTTTAGCATCTTTTTTTTCGGTATTTTTTTGTTTCTTCTTTTCTATTACATTTGTTTTTTTACAGCTTTGTTTTTCTTACATAAAGACTGCATCATACATTTTAAATTTTTAATTAGCGATACGTTTTGGTTTGGAAATTATTTGCGAAGTTGAACATATCTGTTTATTTGCGTTTGGCGTTTTGATTACACGATTCTGCATTTCAGTTTTATAGAAAGGTATAAGTTATCTAATTTTTTACGTTACAACTGGAAACACCGTTGTAATCACTTAATTCTTATTTCGACATTTTCTTCTCTACTGTGATACTGATATTTTATTTTAGGGTTTTTCATAATTAGAAGATCCAGTTGGTCATTTTTTTCCTTGGAGTCACTATCTGTTGTTAAAAAACTAGAATTCATTATTGTTTCTAACTTGTTAACTAATTCTTTTTTATTTCCTGTTTGGTCGATATTTCTTTTCTTAAGATTTTATTTCCACTACTTGAAGGTCACTTAGCTTTATCTTATTTGACATTTTCACATACAAATGTTTAACTTTCTATTTATACTTAAAACGTTTCACAAATTATTTAAACTACTTCGACATATTTTTACTATAAACACTAATACAGTAACTACTACTACTCTTCTCACTATCATTAATATAAACAAAATATTTTTGAAGTTTTCAAGAAATACATAAATCTACTATTAGAAACTTTCTTTTTTATTCGTGTTTACGATAGAGAATGTTTTTCTCTTTTCAATGATGAAAAACTTTGATACTTTTGCATAAGTAAATTTTGATTAAAACGCAAAAATTGTTTGAAAGTTTATTTCAATATTCATCTGTTACGAATTGAAAATTTTGTATAACTACACTCTACAGTTCATAGAAGGTGTTCTAAGTGTGCAGTATTTACAGCTTGGCAATGATAAGGTCGCCTTTCAAATTCGTTTACTGCATTTTGAATCGTTTCTGTTCTAATAAGGCCTTTTAGAGATTTAATATCTTCAGGCATATAGACATAAATCTTATTTTTGAGATAGCCTCACAGAAAAAAAATCAAGTGGACTTAAATCCGGAAAGCGAGCTGGCCATTCTATTGCACCTCTTCTGCCTATCTATCGATAACGAAAAGTATTATCAAGAAACTGTCGGACATTAATTCCAAAATGAGGAGGAGCCCCGTCTTGTTGCAACCGTATTCTGTTATGGGGTACATCTGGATCTAGTTCATTAGGAAAGAGAACAGCTAAAGCAGGAACTAAGTCAAATCTTTAAAAATCTAGATAAGCATCCGCTGTTAAATTATGTTCTATAGAAAAAAGTCTCAAAATTTGAGTTCCAATAATTCCTGCCCAAGCATTAACTTTCTGCTGATATTGGGTGTGCCCTTCTACATACCAGCCAGGATTTAGCGAAGACCAGTGGCGCGTGTTTTGTTTGTTAATGGTACCATTCAAACAAAACGTTGCCTTATCAGTGAAGAAGATATTTTTATGAAAATTTGCATTTTCCTAAAGCCTATGTGTTATTTCTTCCCAGAATTACAATCTTCGATCTCAATCATCTTCTAATAATTCTTGAACTATGTAAGGTTTATACGAATGCCACTTCTCCTTTCTTAGAACTTCGTGTGCAGCGGGTTTCTTCAAAGTATGTTCACGAGCAATTTGTCAAACAGAATAATGTGGATTTTCCACGACAGCCAACATTATATTCTCACGTTGTTCATTATTTAGAGCTTTAGGTCTGCCCGTTTTTGGACGATCTTTGACAGAACCCGTCTCATGAAATTTATGCAAAATTTTACAGACAGTAGACTGAGAAATATGGTATTCGGAGTGCACGTTATTAAACAAATTGCAAACTTCCTCCTGTGTTCTCCTTCTGTCTCCATATCCCAGCATCATTAAAATTTCGATACGATGTCTTTCTGATAAATTATCTATAGCAAGTCGTATTTTTGTAACTTTGTTATCCTCACGTTAATCAAAATGCTTAAATTAATTAAACAAATAACTTTTTGCTTCAGTTCGGTTATTAATTGACATTTTTACGACGAATTCAATTGTTGCAACAAACAAAAGTGTATCACACCGACCATTATGTGACTAGATGATACTGAAAATTTAAAAGACCGCGTCTGGAAAGGTAACAGATGAATAAATAAACTTTTAAGCGTTATTCAAACAATTGTTTGCGTTTTAATCAGAATTTACTTATGCAAGTGTATCAAAGTTTTACATCATTGAAAAGAGAAAAACAGTCTCTATCAAATGAGCACATTAAAGGGATACCTTCCTATTAAAGAAAATTGAAGCATTATTTGTTACGCTTTTGTTTTTTGAAAAAATAGTTATTTGGTATTACCCTGTAATGTAAAACTAAACACTAAACAACTTTTATAGAAAACATTTTTCTATAAAATGCATATTTACTGAGATATATAGGATATTCCATACTTTTCAGACACACGGTATATTACTTTGTATCCACAGCATATTTGAAAGACCGATTAATCCCTTTGAGCATAAACCAACGATAAACCTTTAGAAAAACGCGAAAGGTGGTTAAGAAAAGTATTAACAATCGAAATTACAATAATATGCAGTCGGCTAACCTTATATATCTTCTGGACTTAGCTTATTTGCCTGACATAACTTTGTGCTGATATGTTTACACGCAATTTTTGGAGTTTTGCCCATGGAACTGTTACACTGAGTAGACTTTATAGTCTTTTTCTTTTATTTTTTTTCTCCGCCTTTCCCTTAATAACGGTGATACTATTGTTTCGTAGTTTTCAGACATGTTTATTTATAAGAAAAAAAAAGATTCAAAGCCATAAATACCTGCAAAACTACCGCAAAGACTTGTAGGTTATGAATCCATCAGGTGTTATTCTGCATAAATGTGCATGCCTGGTGGACTTAGTATGCCTTTGGAATGACATTCTTTATGGACTAAGCATGGTTTTCAATGAAATGCTTAAAACTGAAATGCTGATGAGTGAGACTTAACTCGATTTTGAGGAATATTATTTAACATAACGTTCTAAATTATCTTCAGCCATGCTATACTATTCCTAATTTAATTGTTTTAATTTTGGACTTAGTTAGTTTTGGAATAACGTTCTTTTTTGTAAAATAGTATTTATATTAGTAATTTCAAATAATGTGTCATTATTCTTTAAACAAATTAACACAAAATTTATGTAATATGTAATGTGTAGGTATATATTTTACATATAATATTTTTACAACAATCTCTTACCGTTTTACAACTGCAGCAATTATTACTTCAAATAGGTACAATATTACAATGGAATTTAAAGAGATTGGAAGTCATAACACTTGAAGAAATTTCAAGTTTGTCTACAAAACTGTACAACGAACTGGCACTAGCCTATATTTTCCAATGATTCATGCTTTTCAAAGTTCAGAGAGTTTTATCTAAAAATGGTTTATCGCCTCTAAACACTAAGAATGACTGGTTTTGTTATTAGTTTTATTTGTACAAGAATTTATTAGTAATCGGTAACTTTGAATACCTTATTCTACTATCAAATTATTTATATAAAAGTAGATTACCAAATTCTAATTAATACGCTACAAAGTTTACTACCATACAAAACAACAGACAACATAATCCATTCGCGAAGCGAATACCTATATTGCATTTTAATCGAAAAAGATATCGTACTGCATTCGTCATAGTGTTTACTGTTAATTAATTAATCAATTAAATAATTAAAATTTATTCCTATAATAGTTATCAAGGTAGCTACGTATGGAAATAAATTCACAAATTATTTAGCCCCATTCACCTTTTAGGATTTTGTAGTTTCTTGACTTCTATCCAGATGCTTTTTTATTTTCACCATACCTCCCAACGTGATCTTAATAGACAATATAATACATGAAAGTATTAACAAAAACTTATACTAATAGGATTCTTGAATAACTTACTGTATCATCCACAAAATTTTTTTTTTGAATTACATTAATAAATTTTATTTAATGGTAAAGCTAATTTTGATTTTTTAAATTTAAGCGAAACAAAAACCAGAAACGATTAATAAAATATATGAGAACTACGTTTTCTGTTTGGTGCATAAAAGTCTTTTTTATAAGTCGAATAGCTCTCTCACAAAATCTTTCAGCTGGCCCTAACAAAACATCAAATTCGCACGGAAGCTATAAATAGTATAAACCAATAGCCCGCTCTATATTATGATTACCTGCAACATACAACACAACTAATTTTTCTATCTGTTAGATTAGCCAAAAGAAAAAATGCAAAGTTGACGTGATTTAGAGTTCACTTTTTAGGAATTTTTATTTCACCAAATATACCTAGTACCTAAGTTGTCACTTGTCACCGACTCCTCGTAATTTCTTATTTCTTAGTCTTGGCTGCTCAAAACAACCAAATTAAAAATAAATACAGCTTTAGCCTACAATAACTATTTCCTAAGCTCTGAGAAAAAACATATGCCATTCGCTGTACTTCTGAAAAATATCTAGAACTACGGGTAGATTTTTAAAAATGATGCACACCGGTCTATTCAAATGCACACTTGTGCCAGCGGACATACGCAGATTTAGTAATTCTTTACTCTTTAGTTGCTGATAAAAGCAAGAAAACCAAAAATAAAATTTTGATGTTCACCGTACCTGGGCAAAGTATTTGCCCCTATTGGTAGATTGTTAAAAGTAATGCCTATCAGTGCTCCATTGCGTTATGTTGATAAAATTCAAATGTATGGTTGTGTTACTAATTTGCTTTCATAATATCAGACGAAACCATTTCTGAATAAGAACCTTTTAAAGATTCCTGCGCAGAATACCTTTAAGTCTAAGAAGAATGTAGAGCCCTTCAAACCTAAAAAGTGGTCACGAAACGAAATAAACGGAGAAAAGGACGTCACTAAGATAAAAAGGTCTGTTCGGAGAAGAATATGTTAATAAATCCAATGTAGTTATTGCAGTAAAGATTTTTGTACCTATAGAACAGTGTTGTAAATATAAATGTTATGTTAACAGAACGCCAGAAAGCAATTTTAAATCACATTAGGATTTCGAAACCTACGATTTGCAAACAGCTCACCTATCTATTTTTTCCTTGTGTATGTTGCTAACAAAGCAAAAACGCATACAAAAATTGGGCAATCAAGACGTTAAGAATCTCGTCTCTATTCTTACCGAATGAAAATCGTGACAAAATTAAAGTATGTAAGGCATTTTTCAAAAAAGTTCTCAAAGTATCTGAGAGCAGAATCTGTAGAATTCTGCTAAAAAGGCAAATAGGATCAGTTCAACCAACAAATAAACGGGATAAGAAAACTCCAGCTAATAAAACTCCCGAAAAAAACTCTAAGAAGTTAAAGTATTCATTTCCCACTTATCAGTCACATTATTCTCGCAAGGAAAATTCTAATTGAAGGTTTTTGGCAAGGCAAGAAATCTGAAAATGACAAATCTTTACCTATGTCGATCTCAACGTCTTCCGCGATATATTTTTAAAACATTTTAATATACATTTCCATGCTCTTGTAACACATTCATGCAGAACGTGTACCGCATTTGCTAGCAGGATAAAGGCACCAACTGATGAAAATGTTAAAAACGTTAACCCAATGTTATTTATCTATTATAAACGACAGTTCTGGACTTATAGCTTGAGCACGCACGTACAGACGAGGGTTTCATGTATACGAGGGACGAATCTATCTTATCTAGAAGACCACAAGAAGTAGGCTTTTGCATATAATTCATTTTATTAAACACTTTATGAATACAAAGAAATTAATAATGTATTTTGATCGATGCAGCGGACAAAATAGGAATATAAAAATGGCTTTTCGAAAACAATACATCATAAATTCTTATTAAGTGGGCACTGGTACCTGGTTTGTGGTTTAATAGAGAAGAAAAAAAGGTTCTTTCCTGATATATTTGTTCCAAATGACTGGAACAGAGTTATTGAAGCCTCAAGAAGGGAATCGGCGTTTAAAGCAATAAAGATGACCAAGGAAGATTTCTCCTCTACGAAAAATTTAGAAAAGCAAGAAACAAATCGAAAAGCTTTATTAAGTAAAAATCTAAAGTCGAATATTTGAAGATACAGTAGCTGCATTACGCGATCACAAAGCCATTACTGATTCAGCACAAATGTTCGAAAAATGAAAATGTTCAGTTTGAATCTGTTGACATCAACCAAATAAAATCAAGCAAAGCTGGTGTTCTAACTAGTCTTGGATTTGTTTATCTGGAAGGCCATAATATAAATGCAAAAAAGTCCCTCGTCCCTCCATTTACTACCAGTTCTACCTAAATCTGAAAACATCTGAAGATGTATCCGAAAGAGTTTACTCGAAAGACGAAAGCGATGAATAATTTTGTTACTGATAACATAAAAGAAGAATACCTAATATTATTATCAGACATTTCTTGAGCTGAATAAGTTATTACAGTTTAATTTCAGTTTTCATTATATTAGAAATGTTCAATAAAACATAAAATTTCTAGAAATTACGCTTGTATATTTCTGAAAATGCAAAACCGGCTAACACACATGTTTTTGAAAACTAGTCAGCCACAATTTTCTGTTGTAATGCTACTAAATTAATCGAAAACCGTGGGTCTGTGGGTTTTCTGTGGAAAATTTCACAATTATAATATAAAGACTTTTTGGATTATCAGAATCTAAATACTGTCCAATTTTAATTCTTCATTATCTCAATATATAATTATCTCTTTTCAAGCTTTATCAAGTAGGTCATCCGTCATACTTTTGCAAAGTATTTGTTACTATGGGGGAATTTCTAAGAATCATATGTGTCAGTCCACTCTCCGGCAGAATTCTAGTTTTAAAAGCACTTTTGCGCCTACGTTCTGCAAGTAATTCTTCTAGACTTTCATCAAAGTTCACGACCTGACCTGCTCTAACACAATAAAAGTGGTCTCTTTTATTTTTTTTCACAAGTTTCAGAGTTTCAGTCTTGATTTGCACTCTATCAAAATAATGATGGAACTTATACTACTTTGACTACCCCGGTATAAGAATACAGAATGATAAATAAATCCAAATCGCAGCTATTCCTGATTTTACAAATGCATCAACACTCACCTTTTGGCAAACCAGTATGGATTTCAACATTTTGTCTGAATCTTGCCTTTTAAAACAAAATTTCTGTATTTTTTCTATTTCGCTGTATAAAATACGACATTATAACTTAAAATGACAGCGAAGATTAAATCTTACATTTGTAAATTTCTCAAAACTAAAGGTTTCTTGATTCGTTATGGGGATAAGACTTTTAATTCATTTGCAAGATCTTCTGTAGTATTCCTCGTATTAATACTAGAACTAACGCTTAAATTGTAATGAAGAATTAGATATAGCGGAATATCTACCTAAATAGACATTACAGTTTGTAATACAACCTTTCCTTCTAGTGATGCATATTTGCCAGCCTGGCATCAGTTTAACAATATTTACGAAACTGGAATGCTAGAGTAGTCAAATTTTATTTTTTCATTTCCATTACTTACTCTAGGTTCAAAAATCATTTTTCTACCTAAAAGGCATTTTAAGTTATTTAAATTTTTATTGTTCTACTTAGTTTAGTATCTAATGTTCAGTCATATGCGAAAAGTTTTAGAACTCATCGGAAATAGAGGACAAACTAAAATTATCATATTATTAGTGGTAGTTAAGATAGATCTTTAGTTTCATCGAAGAAACTACCTTCTTTTTCTCTGTAAACGTAAAGCAACTTCTTTCTTAAATTAAAATCTCTTTAACGTAATAATAATTACTAAAACTTTGATTTCTAAGAGGAAAAGAATTCTTTTTTATTGGAAAATATCACAAGAGGCAATATTTAGAAAATTCGTTTCCAATGAACTGTTTTTTTGTACTATACTGAAGCAATAAGAAATGCCCAAAATAAAAAGCCATCCTTTCGTTTAACCACTGTCTATATTGTACAAAAATATGAGGAGGCCTCTACAAAAGTGTTTATTTAGAAGATTAAACATATATAAAGGCGTCAGTTATTTTATCACATTCATATTACAGTATAAACAGGTAAAGTGTCACAGACATTAGCGTGAATTATAAGCAGCTATTCTTATTTACATACTGGTTTCAATTTTCACTAAAAATATCATTCTTTTATATTTACAAATGTACAGCGCTACTTATAAGAAGCCTGAAACTAAAACTATTATTTACACAAATTTACAATATATACATTCTTAGCAACCAATCGATGGTATTATAAATATGCACAACACAGCGATATAAATTGATACTACTAGTAATAATTAAGAACATAATGCAGCAAGCAAAAATCACTTTTCAAAGTTACTAGAACTGCACTGCTCCATCATTTGTAAACTCTCCATCGCATAATGACAGCTGTCATAGTACTTCGCCAAATAGGTCATGCTAATAAAATTGTGCTGAAGCGACTCTCTGGCACTGATACGTGAAGAATCATTAATAGAAAGCATCTGTTTTAATAAATTAATAAAATCGTATCTATCTTGAACAGCGGTAGTAAACGTGCATGGATCTATAAATGAACCACCGTAAAACAGATCATCCAATGACTCGAATTTATAACGACAAAAATCTGTCGATTTTGATTTGCTTTCTATTTCGTACTCTTCACGTGTCTTTCGTGACCAGAGAGAATTACCGTACTCATTAAAATATTTTTTTGAAAATATTCCTTCATCTAGCATTTTGGTCGGTGGACATCCCTGGGTTTCGTAGATCAATCTGATCTGATTGTACTCGTTGTTACCTTTGTACAATATGGATCCTAAATATAATTCGGCAGCTATACATCCCACCGACCAAATATCAATGCCTTGCCCAAATTGCGCTCCCACGAGGACTTCCGGTGACCGGTAGTATAGTGACTGTAAATTTACATATGTATTACATTCCTCCAGGGGGATGGCATTCCCAAAGTCTACTATTTTAATATAGTACGGCGCCTGGATAGTATTAACAAACATTATATTGTCCGGCTTCAGGTCCGTATGGATAATGTGAAGTTGCTGAAATGAAAACAAATCCATTTAGATAATTTAATTAATATTGCATTAGATAATGGTAAAGTAGTAATTACATAGTTAAGGTTTTACTAAAAAATTGTTTAAATACTCGTAATTTGGTATTTTATAATCTACACTATCGCCACCTACACCAAACTTAAAATTTTGAAACTGTAGTTAATAACTTTATTAGCAGACTCATTTTGTATCTTTCGAATGTGCAGTTCATATTATGGGCTCATAGATAATCCTATACCTTAGAAAACAACATCTTACGTCATAAATCTAAAAGCTTATTTAATGCGTAATTTAGAACTGTTAAGTAGTTTCGTATTAATTGTCAAAAATAAAAATTTAGAAAAAAGTTTAAAACTTTCGTTTGGAAAGTAAACCAAAATTGTTTAGCTTCACGATGCTATCATACACACATTGTCGTCATCTACTAACCTGAAGTTTATCCAATGCAACAAAGATTTGCTTTAGAATGGCTCGGATCTCGGGAAGTCGGAGCGGTTTATTCTTCCGGTTTTCCATAAAGGTATACAATGTCTGGTCTAGTACCTCCGAGACCATACAGTATTGATCTTTATAGAGAAAAGCACAATGGAACTGCAATAAATTAAAGTGGCTACCATTGGCTT
>VTPC01002027.1:0-65304 GCA_011009095.1 Ignelater luminosus
ATAAAATGTTTTCTAGTCAAAGGATCATTGATAAGGTTGGAATATTTTGGGTCACCGGAAGATGTCCATCCAACAAATCCAAGCGATACCTTAACTCCTCTTGATTTAAGATCTGTTATTGGCTTATACAATTCTAAACAAGATTGATTTAAAGCGTTATTGTTAGGTTTTTGTGGTATTTTCATTAATTATGATAGTTACCCGGTCCAATACGAGGTTTAAGGGTAAGTTGGTTTTCATCTAGAGATGCAGTATCCACAACTATGTGACTACACAAGCTAGGATCAATGTCTTTTGGGTGGAAATAGCTTAGTTCTCCCCCTTCGTATACGAAACACACAACTTTGTATGAATAGTCTTGATTATAATTAGATGTTTCAGGTGTTAAATGTGGATGCCTACTAGAACCAGGTATCAAAGGTTCTGATTGCTGCAACAAAATGACGAGTGATGGTAGTGGCAAATCAGATTCTCGCTACTGAAAAATCTTGTTACGTTATTTTTAAAAATTAAGGATTCCTATAATTAGCAAACAGCGCTTTCTGATTAATTAATAGAATCTGAAAGTGATATTTCGTTAATCAGTTTTATCTTGCTGTGTTTATTGCATTAATATCTTGGTATGTGCAGCCTCTTATTTTTATAAAGTTTGTAAGTACGAGAAAATATCTGTTGTATTTTAGAAGAAAAAATAAAAAATAGAATTTTTTAATAAAAGTGTTTACAAAATAAAAATTGCCTTTCACCCCTAAAAGGTATCATAAAATCTTAACAAATGTCAGACTACTATTTAGATAAAGAATTGTGAATTAATTTTTATTTATTTTATGGTTTCTTTATAAAATGATTTTAAATTATTGTATTTAGAAATCCTGCTTTCTAGCTTTTTATTGAAATTGCTTTCAGGATGTCAGGCGCAGACGATTTATTGTTTACAGTGGCACGAGGACATCTTGTTCTATTTTGAAAAATAATTTTGTCTTGTTTACCAACTAGGAATGTGTGGCCTTTTGGTCGTCTAAAGAAAATATTTGCACTTGAGCGACTTTAGAGAAGGGTTCCATCCTTTAAACACTCCTTACCTTTTTGATCTCATCAAAGTCAAATTACAGATTATGCATCTATTTTCAACATCAATTGGGATTTTACGCCTTCTTATAGCTCTAATTTTGAGGGTCTTTATAAAGCCGCCGCGAAAGGTATGAAACATCGCCTCAAAAGAACACTGAACAATATTACAGTTCTTACGCTCGAAGAATTTACCACCTTACTTAATCAAATTGGAGGCATTTTAAATTCACGGTCCCTATTTGTAATGTCAAATGACCCTAACGATTTTCAACCCATAGCGCTATCACATTTTCTAATTCGTCGACATATTACTTCAATTGTTGAGTATGATCTGGAAGACATTTTATAATTCAAAAAAATGCAGTGGCAATTCTGGACATGCTTTTCGAAAGAATACATCAGCCAACTCCGTCAATCAAACAAGTGGAAATGTCCTGCTACACGGCTAGAATCCGCCACCTTTGTTTTAATTAAAAATAGCTGACAACCAACTAAACAAATGGTCTTTGTGACGTGTTCAGCAGCTTTTCTTTGAAAAAGATGGTGTATCTAGAGTGGCTTCAGAAGTTACATCAAAAGGAATGGTAAATCGTTCTACACATCATCTTTATACGTTGTCAATAGAAGATGATGTAATGTTATTTATTTTTTGAAGCTTTCGTTCATGGCGGGGGTTAATATGTGTTAGAATCTGTCTATTTATTTTCATTTTCTGAAACGGTTATTAGTTGCTCTTGCCCGTTACATAAGATTTGATTGCTTACGCTTTCGGGTGTTCCCGTGTTTCCTTAGTTTGTTCTTAGGAATGAAGGGTTAGGCATGTTATTAGTGCAAGGTTGCATTGCTCTTGTTTTAAATTAAAATTTCCTTCCACAAATTTTTAATTTCTAGGGCAGGTGAAACGCTGGGTATATTTATTACAAATACTGAAGTTTAATTCTCCGCAGTGGAAATTTAACTGCTCTATTATATTCTTTTCCGTTAGGGGTGTTATATTCTAGAATTTCTAGATTAGAAGGGTTATGAGTAGATGTTTTTCCGGATTTTTTTATCCGCTTGAAGGTTAGTATATTACGGTTATCTTGCGGGTTTATTTTCTCCCCGAGTTTCTCATCATTCCTTCTAATCAGATTTCTTGAATTGAAGAATCTTATTATTTGTTTAAAATCTGCTTAATTTCCTTCCTGCGTTGACCGTGGAACATATGAACCGGTTGACTCGACTTTTGGAGAACGCAGGGAACGACTTGTGGCAGACGAGAAGCGACCAGCGTTCAAGTTACGGGCTAAATTCTTGTTTTCTTTGAATTTGGTTTCGAGTTAGTGAAAAAATTCTAACTTAGGGGTAAGTTTTGTATTTTTGTTTTGTATTTCCTGTTTCAATCAATGCAGATTGACGTTCTTGGTCTTCAGTTTTTTTATTTCTGGGGAAACCATCATGGAAGTTGTAAGTCTTTCTCATCGTTTACGAAGGTTTAATTGGCTAAACTAGGTGTTCCGATTCTGCAGTTCCTCAGTTCTATTCTGCGTCCTTGAGATGAATTAGTGCTCTATCTCACCTTTAAAAATTTGTAACTTCGTAATAAATAATCTTCCTTGTTCTTTTAAAATTTATATTGCTTGAAACAGAAATAAAGAAGACAACCTGATGCAGATATACCAGGTGTATATCTATGAAATGAGACTTTCAGCTATTAGACCACAGATGTCGCTAGGAGTATTTTTAAACTGTCCCAAATGTCTTATTTTTTTCGTCTGTCATCTGTCAACAATATTCAATTCATTGTTTGTGATGTTTCATACAACAACGCATTTTTTTCGCTCTTAAAAATGTCGAATTTCGTGCCTTCAAACTACGATTTGCGGACATCGTTGATTTTCTGTTATCAATTGAAGAAAAACGCTTCTCAAGCTCATCAAATGCTTATAGAAGCTTACGGTGGACATGCTCTAAGCAGAGCACAGTGCTTCAGGTGGTTTGAAAAATTCCGAAGTGGTGATTTTAGCGTGGAGAACGAGGAACGTGGCCGGCCACCGAAAAAGTTTGAGGACACCGAATTGCAAGCATTGTTGAATGAAGATGAAGGTCAAACGCAAGAAATGATGGCAGAGCAGTTGGGAGTGACCCAAAAAACCATTTGCAAACGTTTGAAAGACATGGGCATGATTTTAAAGGTCGGAAGATGGGTGCCGCATGAACTGACTGAAAGGCAGCAAGAGAACCGAAAAACCACTTGTGAAATGCTGCTCTCCCGGTTCAAAAGGAAGTCTTTTTTGCATCGAATCGTTACGGGTGTATTTCTCCAATCCCAAGCGTAAACGATCGTATGGTCCGCCCGGCCACAAGCCAAAATCAACGGCCAAACCAAATCGCTTCGGCCGCAAGGCAATGCTGTGTGTTTTCTGGGATCAGCATGGTATGATTTGGTACGAGCTATTAAAACCAGGTGAAACAGTTGACGGTGCACGCTACCAACGACAATTGGCCGATTTGAACAGCGCTATACACCGAAAACGCCCAGAATATGCCGATCGGCGTCACAAAGTAATTTCTTGATGACAATGCACCACCACATCGAACAAGAGCGACCCGGGAATTGGTGGAGACGTACGATTGGGAACCGCTGGTGCATGCGGCTTACTCACCAGACTTGGCGCCTTCCGATTATCATTTGTTTGCATCGATGGGCCACGCACTTTCCGAGCAGCGCTTCAATTCTCACGAAGAAGCCAAAAAATGGCTTGATGATTGGTTTGCGGCCAAAGATGGCCAATTTTTTTGGCGCCGCATTCACAAATTGCCTGAGAGATGGGTAAAATGTGTCGCTAGCGATGGCTATTATTTTGAAGATTAAATTTATAACCATTTTTTGTTAATAAACGTTTAAAATTGAAAAAAAAGTCTCATTTCATAGGTATACACCTAAGTATAAATCTGATTTATCACTCGAAATATAATTTGTAATTGCAGGTCTTTAATTTTTTTCTTTTTGTTCAACAAATTTTGTTAGTAAAATCTGTTTGACTACACATTCATGGTAATTTTGATTAAATCTTTTTTTAATATTCAGTTTCGGATCTAAATTGAATTTTTTTGTGTCAAATTGCTTTTTTAGGGTTCGCATCTTCATCAGATTCCAATCAGAAACAACATGAAGATGTTCTGGTAAGGAATTTTTAATTTTTTTCAATTTTGTGTCCGAAATAGTTTGGGTTTTCTAATTTCGTTGTAAATTATTTAACTTGTTAGTTTTTAATTTTTTTTTGTTTTACTATTGAATTGAATTTGAAGAAATTTATACATATAAATTAAACAGATTACAGGTTTCACTAATTTTTTTTTGTCCGCTTCATTTATGCTTTTGTTTTTGATTAAAATGTAAATTGTCCTTCGTATTAAATTTTGCTTATTTCAAATCCTTTTTAATGCTTTGAAGAACTTTAATTTTTACTTTTCATTTGTATGCAGAATCAACAAGCAAATCAAGTGGACGAGCTTGATAACAATATTTGCTATAAATTTGGCTACACCTTGAATTATTCTTAACTGCATTTAAAAATTTTATAAAATTAAATATTTCATATTTTACTTCTGAATAATTTCGAAGGGTTTTTGTTGTGGGTTGTATAAAAACAAAAAAGTATATTTAAATAATAATTTTCTTTAGACTTTTTCCTGTTAGTAGTATAATTTTGTGTGATTAATAAAATTTTTTGATCAAGTCAATTTATGGAAACTGTTTATTGTGAAATAAATTAGATATAAATTTTTAAGATTGAAATTTTTATAAGGTTTTTTTTTAAGACAAAAGGCGCCCAATTTTTGTATTTCTTTATAAGTTGTCAATATTTGAGTGAAATATATTTGTACGTTAAATTTTTGTTGTGTTTTTTTGTGGTATAACCATCATTAAATCTACGCTCAAGGCCACCCTTTGAGCTCAGCTGGTCTAAGACAAAAGAATTTTAGTTTTTTTAAATTCTTATTTGTAACGCTAGGTCACGTTACAATTCTATATAGCTTTGCTATGTAGGTAATCATACAGTTACAGTTACTATGTACAATTTATCAATTAAAATTTTCTGTTACAAGTTTTCCGAACTTTTCGGAAGTTGAAAAAGAAAACGAAAAAACCGGAATAGGCTAGAGCGACATTATAACATTTTAACGGGGGTGCAAGTTATTTATATGTTGACGGTAACTTATCGCCAAATGGCTCATTAAATCTCGCTTTTTCCGTAAAAATCTACTTACGCATAGGAAGTCTCGAAGTGAACCAGGAGGCACTACTAAAAAAAAAAGATTAAGTTAGATGCAGTTGAATAAATAATGTCGTTATGATTACCGCTTTCTAATTGCTGAGAGGGCGTTTTATTTATTTTAGTTGTGCCAAAAGTGTTAGTCACTGCTAATTGAAAATACAGTTGTTCTGGCTTGTAGGGCTGTGAATTCATATTGTGTGTCCATAAACAACTCATCTTCCTGCTGTCCTTATGGGAAACTAAATTGGTGCATTTGTTAGGTGTGATTCTGAGAATAATTAGAAGTTAGCGAAATTGAAAATAGATAAAATTCAAAAATCAGAACTTACTGATTTCTTCCGTCAGAAATGGTAAAGGTAACGTCATAAGTTGTTTTAAATGCACTTTCCGGACGTGTCCATGTACAAATAAGATTATCAGGATTGTAACTATGACAATCAAAGTCGGTCACTGGTGGCGGTTTGTCTGAAGACAATTTTTATTATTAATTTAAGATGACAGAAAGATTAAAATCAAGTTTACCCTCCACAATAACGGCAGTCCAATCTACAGGTTCGTCAGTATCTTTCACTCTGCACACATAGATCGATTCTGACTTAGGCGGTGTCTCTACGTGTAGCTTAATAGTGGTTGAATTGACTATCTCAATCTATAAACAAACAGGTCTAATTTGTGTTTGAAAACATAAGAATCGTTTTTATACCTACCAAGTCATTTGATAGTAGCTGATTATTTCGTGTATAATATAAATCGTTACTGATGCCTTCACTGCGTATCTCAATTTGAAATTCACTTGTGGCACAATACAAATTAAATGATTTACCATATTCAACATACATTGCGTTACCCATAGCTTTTGCACCTATAAAAAACTTATTTCAGAATAAAAGTCTTTGGTAAATAATGACACATACATTCAATGCTAATTACATCTTCGGTACATATTTGTGCAGCTCTTGTATTTATCAGGAGTGATGATAAACAAACAGTTAGAAATAAGATGTGGCTGATAAACCAAGCAAACATCGCCATGTTAATGTGTTAATGGTAAATGGTTACCAGAAGTCTAAAACAAAATATCACGATAATCTACTATAGCATGTTAATTTCTGTACACTTTGATTCTAGTGATAAACTTTACATCTCTACCACCGTTGCCAAAGACGTTTTCTCTTAGCTTGATACTTTGCCTGCTAGTACATGAAAGAAATTAAACTTTGACTATTCTTTTATTTTCCAATACTTGATCATGTTACCATTCATTTTGACAAGATTTTAAAATCTCTTACTTAAGACTATTTTGTTTTTAAATAATAATAATAATATATTGTAGCTGTCACATACCTTCTGTGCTAAATATTAATAACTACGCTGAAAATGAAATCTGCAACACCACCATATGGTTTATATAAAGAATTAAAATTCACTTAACCTGATAATGGTTCCTAATGTGATAGCTACAGAGAAACATACTAGTGCACTATGCAAAACTTTTAACCTTTTACTGATAGTGATTCATTATTATCTAAAGGTTAAGAGGCATTTATCAATTATCACCAATTTGTTATGTTTTCAAATTAAACATTTGGGTTAATGTAACAACTGACCATTTTTTATATAAAAAAGACTTTTATTTTAGATTCTAATTCCACTGACTAAACAATTCTGGAAGTGGCATTTTAGGAAAATATCTGATAGCTAAGAGCTTCTCAGCACGTAACTTCTTCCCTTTAAGAATTTTTAATGTAGCTTTTCTAAATGCATTAAAAACAAAACAATAATTAAGTTTGGATTTCTGAATCATTATCAATAATGAAATCTCTATTAAGAAAGTTAATGAATTCACTTTTGAAGGAGTTGCGTGTACAATAGAAATATAATATTAAACTTATAGTTAGTGTTGTTCGAGTGCTTGCAACAATAGCACAGAATAAGAGTATTTGGCCTCTATCATTGCCTTTCATAAAACTCCATTGAATTGAATTGCTATTTTTATTATTTTGTTTTCTCTTACGACTGCTTTTGTTATTTTTACATGCGCTTCTCTGTGCGGGTTGAAAAACGTTAACACAATCTCCGATAAAAATGCAACAACCGTTGGTGATACCTGAGATAATATAGAAACACCTGACCAGTCTGCAGTGCATGCAAATGTAGAAGCACCTATATTGGACTGTCAGCCGCCATTACTTAGTTGTCGGGTTTCCAACACCAGAAAGATAAGTGCTATAATTCTGTCACAAATTTACGTATATGTTGAGAAAACAAAGACTCAGCCGTCTGCATCCTGTATGTACTAGGGTCTTATACTGCACAACAAATTACGTATATTTGAAACATATCATTACCTCAATGAATAAAATTGGACTAAATAGAATTAAAGTCTGTGTTACAACAATTGCTAATGCGAATGCTCTAGTAAACAACAAACAATTATCCAATGAAGACTTAAAAGCATACATACCATATCACTTATTAACGAGAAAGGGGGTCATTAAACAAGTAGATACTTCTTTTGATAAGAATTATTTAAAGGCACATATTGCACTGATTGCACTCTTGTAGATGTTAGCAGACAAAATACAAAAGTGCTTATTGGCAACAATCCTTCTTTGATTCCTACTCAAACCGTGCTTTTGAAAGTAATATCTTTGCTCAATATGTAGTCATTAACAACGTAATTTTCCGTGCCGAACCTTTTGTTAATTGGGTACTGCAGTATTACAAATGCCTGAAATGTGGTCATATTGCTGTGTGTGCTAATTGCGGTAAGGAAAAATACGACGGACGTGTATGCAGTGAAGTGTATTGTATATTCTGTCAAAATTCTGCGCACAAAACCACTTCGAGACTTTGCCCATATCTTCTCAATGAGCAAAACATTAAAAAGCACATGGCAACAAATGATATGTCCTTTGTGAAAACCAAAGAATAACTTGACAACTCGCCTTCTAATTCCATAACTTCTCAAAACAAATTCCAACTTTTGCGTAATATAAACGATTTTCTCCCCACCCTTTTTCCCTCATTATTATCTAAAAATACTCAAAAAGTTTGTTTTGAATTAAACTTAGTTTCCCAACTTGTTAGAAGCTCTTTCACTCAATACATTCTTAAAAAAAGAAAAGCCAATTCATCTTTGTCTTCTCATACTCAACCCCCTCCTCTCTTTCCATTTGTTATGGGTTCATCCAAGAATTTGGATTTTAATCCTTCTCTTCCTCACGATCCAAACAGAAGTAAAATGTTAGGCAGCCCCGTTCGCTTTTTTACGGCAGTTCTTTCTATTATAAGTGATATAGAAGATTTGAAGCAAATCAGTAGTCAATATTTAGGAGGCAGAATACATAAGATGCTCGACGAAGCCATATGCAAGAACATACCACAACCACTGGGTATAATGCAGTAAACATAGTTTACATTTCTTTCTAAACTTGCAAGCAATGGACATTGCCTTAATCCTGGTTTAAAAAGGGAAGAGATGTTAAATTTAAAGGGTATAACATTATTAGGAAAGATCGAGAGAATGGTAAAGTTGGAGTTGCCATTCTGATCAATAATAAATTTCCTTTTTGTAAAATTGTTGTACACTCTAATCCTAACCCTAATGTTCTTGTCCGTGGCACTCAACTAGTCCTACCTCGTTTTACACTCTCTTTCGTCTCAATATACCGACCTCTTCAATTCAATTTTGTATTAGAGACTGGAAAAACATTTCTTGAACTAGCACTGGATTTTTGTCATTGGTGATGATTTTAATGCCCATGGTTGGTCGTGGAGATCCTACATGGAGGATCAGATCGGTGCTCGATTGCTACAGCTTGGGAATTTCCTAAACCTAGTGGTCCTTAATGATGGATCGCCTACCAAATTACCAGCCCCTAGTGCATCTCAATCCGTCATTGATACCTCCTAAACTGCATTCACCTATTATGTCTCATTCGTTGGGATATGATCGTTTGCCAGTTGCTATTACGTTCGACGTTTACCTTACCCTAAATAGTATTATATACCCTAACTCACTTCAATATGAAATATTAAAAAAAGCAAATCAGGGCGGATATTCGCAATCCTGTAATTCTTCTTTCGCAAATACTCATCAATTGGATCACACCAAAGATAGATATACTCATTTCTTTGAGGTCATCAATGAGACTGCCTCTAAACACGCCCCTCAATATAAACCCTTTCCTTCTCAGAAACAACTTCCTCTGTCTTAGATAAACAATGAATCTGATGACGCGCTTAGAGAAAGGAAGCGCATGTAAACCACTACAAGTCCGTTTCATCTCGGAAAAATCTCATAAAATATAAGAAAGTCATGGCTCAGACAAGAAAGCTATGTAAATTAAAAACTAGGCTAAGTTGAGCTAAATTTTGTTCAAAATTAAATTGCAATACTCTCTCCAAGCAATTGTGACACCAAACTGAAATGCGGCAACAACCCGTGGCAAAGAAAGTTGCGACAGCTGATCTAGGACCATAGACTTTTTAAACAAATTAACTCCGTCATTTATTGAGTTTTCTCCTCTACCTGTTAACTTTAACACAGATAAGAATCTATTAAGCACCCTATTTTCTATATCTAAATTGGAGATTGCTATCGGCCATCCTGCTAATACCTCCTCTGGTAAAGATCACATTAAAAACCCCATGTTACGAAATCTTCCCCTCAATGCTAATATTTATGTGTTAGATATATTTAATGATGTCTGTCTCAAAGAGGAGTCTATCTCTTCTTAACTTATATATCCACAGACTGTTACCCCGCTATGTTGCTTATTTTTATAGCGTAGTCGCAACCGAAAACCCAGTTGTTCCGTCGGAATTTTCGGTTGCCTTAACCGCTACTAGTTTGCTTACTTTAACACTGTTTATTAGTTTCTCGGTTTTTCACTGTTATTAATGCAACTGGACAAGGTTTTTCACTTTCACTTCAGTATTACTTCAATTATAGTGTTTTAATCACACTTCTAACCTATGAACTTCAGTATAACTTGAAGAATACTTTTTCAGCGCATTTGTCACCACAAGAACCAGTATCGTACCCCTTGCACTTCATTAAATGAATTAAATAATTGTTTGACTTTATTTAATCATTCACTTAAATTTTTGATTTTTTCTATGGTTAAATTATTCTCACTACTTGCTAATACTTTCTCAAACATGTGATTTGAGATTTTATGCTACCACGTTTTACATGCAAAGCTTTTAACTGTTCTTTTTTATTCACCATCTTATTGTTTGTTTAACACAGTACGTGAGTTTGAATTAGAAAGGAATAAATGGAATAAACTTACAGAAACCATGTCGATTTGCTTCTTCATTTATATAACATTCGGCTCGAAGGACCATCATGTTTGAATTACCTCTCTTTCCAAAAACTTTGCGAACGTCTCATTTTTTAATTTTCCGAAGAGTATGTTTGCAGCTATAAATGCTGTGCACAAGTCTTCATAAAATTCTATTGGTTTAGGTCCTGACTTGGATACAGCAGCCACTAATAATTGTCGCTTTTTATTATGGCTTTCTCTGTTCTTATTGCTTTGATGTTTTACGGTCTGCTGGTATTGAGTTACTTGAAACTTTTTTGATGCTATTACCGGAACTTAACAAAATCTGCAAAATAAACCACCTCCTTTCGTTGTAAAATCATTGAATTCTTTTACATACTGATTTAACGCAGAACTTAACACTTTTCTTTCTTTTTGGCATTATTGTGTGTTGTTTACTGTATGAAAATTTACCTACAACTAACTTTTAAACTCAAACTTGTTGCCAAGTAAATTATGAGAACAATAGACAAATTCTATTTTTTGTCAGGTAGAATTTCTTGTAGGGTTTATTATCTCTTTTTTAAAAATCCATCAATAATCTGGTGTGATGCACAGTTCATTCATGATTTAGTTAAGAAGATTAAGAACTCCAAGAATTGGACTTAAGAAGGACGACTTCAGACTTAAAGCTATTACTAAATTACTTCTCATTTGAATGTTTTTATTCTTTCAAACCGTCATCTTGGAAACATTTCTTAAAATTACTGAATGAGTTTTATGATTTTTATGCTGAAATAGGGAAATGTGTTGTTGAAACTTCATTGAGAGATATACAAGCTCTGCTATAAATTTAGAAATAAAGCAACAATTAACATGGACCTGATCTACTTGCACATTCTGAGTTATTGATTTATAGAAAAGAGAGGAGTGAAGAAGATAAAAATAAGAAGAATAAAGATTTTGTAGAAAAACATTAAAAGTTATAGAAAAGACCTTGAAATTATATCAATTCAGACAAAAGTAGAAGAGGGACGAAGATGACATAATAAGAAAAGTACGTATATGAAGCCAGAACAAGAAAGGAAAACAGAAGGAAAGACCAAGAAAGACTTGGGAAAAGGAGGTCAGAATGGCAGCGGAACAGAGAAACATAAGTTGGTAAAGAATAAAAGAAGCAGTTCAAAATAGGAAGAGATGGAAATACAGTCTCCTTTTTCAAGTGCCATCATCAATATTAATTTTTAAAAGGCAAACCTGGATTTGTCGACGCAACTCCTTACAAGACAGCATTCTGATATTCAGGTATGTTTATGATAAATTATCTCACTGAAAACTATGTGTCGTTTTGATACTTATAGCTTTGTTGTAGCTCATGGTTACTTTGACAATTTCCAATATAAATGTTAAGATTACGTTAGTGTGAAACAGTGTAACAGTAAAGATACTAGCGGAGGTAGTTCTAACTTATATTGCTTGTATAAAATAGCAAGCAGTAATTAGGAGCGCATTTCTAAAGCGTTTTCCTCGCTGAGGGTACGGTGTAAACCTGAACACGTGCATTCTTACGTGTCACATCAATTCGAAAGTGCATTGTTTAATACTATCAGGCAGGAAGTAACTGGTCCCGCGTTGATCACAATGGCACAGAGTGATTTTGTACCTACCTGAATCACTCTTATATTACCTTTTTATCTACCTCTAATATACTATGCAGACCTTAAACAAGAAAAAGATATTTAAATGAGCAATAAACGCAAATAAAGGTAGAATTAGACACAAAAAACCAAAGTAGATAAAGTAAATATAAAATTATACAAATAACTTCCTATTACAAAGGTTTCTACAAAAGCCAGCTTAATTCAAATTGTTAAATCTGTTTTTCATCAGAGATAGTGGTAATTAAATGGGAGGAAATTGACAGTTGGGATCGGACACTCGATAATTTCTAAGTACGCGATTGACTGCATTAAGCATCGGATAACTTTCACAACTGCAAGTATTATTGAAGTCGTCATATTGAATATAAATTCCCACACCTCCTAGTCCCATGTTCTTAACGTATTCTGATTTGTGACGAGCCATAGCAGGATCGTCAAAAGTTATCCACTTAGTGTTAAAATAAGCATAAGGTCCTTTTCGTTTCTCTGGATCTTGTACCACCGTCCACTGTTTATCCATGAGGTTACACATCTAAAAGTAATGTTGGAAATTAACTCTTACCAATAGGCATTATCAAAATATTACTTTTACCTCATAATATGAAACAAATGTACTGTTAATAGTCTTAGCGTTTAATCCGTGATCAGCAGTGGAAAGTAACGAATACAATTCTCCTCTTACGGATACACGCAATAAAAGTTTGCTTTTATCCTCTACCTTTTCCATAATATGATAAACGGTAAAATTCTAAAACTCATCACAGTGTAGCCAATTACAATGATTTGTTAAGATTAATTATTACTTACTATATTAGCCGTGGGATATTTATCTTCGTTCTTACTATACAATGGTGCTGTGTGTGCTGTGAGCCTCCATCTTCTGTAGTACACGACAGTATTCATAGTTATCCAATCTAAATAACCCGAAAGCGTTGAAAGATCATAACAAGCGTCTATATCTCTTTTCTCTCTTGGAACGACAAGAGATAACAACAATCTCTTTTGAGTAAAGACTGCGTGTAATTCCTTGACAAATTCGGCAAAAGCTATTTTGTCTGGTTCATAATAATCGTGTATCTCCCAATCTTTAGGGTAGAACCATCTCAATTCAAAACCGTCAAAATTGTGCTTCTCAAGAAAACCCGCAGCATTAATTGCAAACTGTTTTCTAGCCACACGATCATTTATTAAGTTGGAATATTTTATTCCTCTATAAGCTGCCCAACCACTGAATCCAAGTAATATCTTAACTCCTTTTGTTCTAAGATTTGTTAATTGTCTATGAAGTTCTAAAAAGTTTGTAAATTAGAGTGCTGCTTTTTATTTTTGCTATGGTTACCTGAGGCAGTTTTTAACGAAGAATATTCCAGTTCAAGAGTCTTGTATTGCGTATCAATGTCTGCATCTAGATACACTAAGTGAGTACACAGACTGTAATCGATATTATCCAGAGGATTTATTTTCGCTTCTGATCTTCTAGTGTTTGGAACTTCAACATAACATACAACTTTATATGGAGACTTTTGATCTACAATCGAAGTGGAACTTGGATGCGTAGTATTGGCAGGAACAATCTGGGGCGGTTGTGAAATTAAATCAATTTATTAATTATGCATTGGTAGACGCATTATCATTTACAAAATACTGCAGTTAGCATTCCGTCTCTTGAAATTTTCGAATAAATATACAATTCGTCTATAAAAACCATAGTAATCTATATAATTATTTCTGTAAAGCTTCAACACATACGAGGTGTGTGGGAAAAGTAATGAGACTGGCAACACTGCGGAAGATCTGGCAACGTTGTGTCTACCGGCCTGTGCTAAACCGGTTTGTTTATCGCTTCCACTTCCTCAGTCCGAGTTACAACTCCGTACAGCTAACACATTATTTTTGACAGCGCCATCAGTGAAGTTGTGTTTTTGTTGTGTGTTACAGAAATGGAGCATCGGAATTTAGAGCAACGTTGTGCAATAAAGTTTTGTGTTAAACTTGGTGAATCCGCGAGTGTGACTTTTGAAAAGTTGAAACAGGTCTATGGGGAACAGTGCTTATCAAGAGCACAAGTTTTCCGCTAGCACAAATCATTTTTGGACGGCCGAGAACACGTTGAAGATGAACCTCGCTCAGGGAGACCTTCAACTTCAAAAACTGACGAAAACGTTGAACGTTTGAGGGCTCTTGTGAGATCAAACCGTCGTTTAACAATAAGGATGATGAGTGAACAGTTAAATTTAAACACTTTCACCGTGCATCAAATTTTGACAGACATCATGACAATGCTCCGTGTCACACAGCAATTTCCATCAGTGAATTTTTGACCTCAAAACGCATTACTGTTGTTCCTCATCCCTCCTATTCACCTGATTTGAGTCCTCGTGACTTTTTCCTTTTCCCGAAATTGAAACATGTCCTAAAAGGACGTCATTTTGGAACTCTGGAGAACATTCAAAAGACTGTGACCGATCAGTTAAAAGCCATACCAGTTGAAGACTTCCAGCGCTGCTACCAAGAGTGGGAACAATGATTCCGCCGGTGTATAGCTGCCCAAGGGAACTACTTTGGAGGGGATAACATTGTTGTTTGAAAAAAATAAAAACTTTGGTTAGTATAAAATCAGTCTCATTACTTTTCTCACATACCTCGTATGACTTGAAAAGTACGCATCTCATTACAAAAAACCAAATTGCCTGGTATTTCTCGGAAAATAGTCAAGTTTGAAAAAAACTAAATGCGTCGTGTTACTGGAAATTAAATTTGAAGTAAAATGTTTTTAAATTTCTTGATAGCCCCACACATTAGCAAGATATGAAGAAAAGTTGTTTTTGGAAAGAAATCATTTTTCGTCTATATCTCAAATGTATTTGATATTAGAATTTTGTTTTTACATTCGATTTAAGAATAGAAAAAGAGCTTACGGTCCCGAAAATCGTTTCTCGTTATCATCAATATGTCTGCGCTTAAAAAATTTTAAATGACGCAATTTCTTATGGTACATGCTATACATATCACTTGCATTTTTAGTTTATATATAGGTCAAGATGAATCTTCCGATATACAACTTGCCAGTAAACAATCGAACAGGGAGTCATCATCGATCCAGCCGTAACCAATCTGTGTTCTTTCGTGATTTGTGTTCAGGTCGTTAAATATTATAGAAAGACACCAATTTACCACGCTACCTCCAATTTCTTCAAAACGGTCGATTTTTTCCGGTTTTTCTCAAATGGAACAATCAAGTTGGCCGTTTTCGGATTTCAGTTACCTGAGGTTTCTTCTAGCCAACACTTCAAGTTATCCTATCAAACAAAAAAATTTTGCAAACGTTTTCGTAGATGTCCTAACCAAGAAAAAAACAACCAAAAGTCGTCCTAACTCGACTTATATGTTGTATCATTAAGTACCATTCACGACAAAAGGAGTTCCATCTAGATGGGATGTTTCTTTCCGGAAATATGCCGGAAAGAAGCACCTTTCTCTAAATACCGGGGTGGGAGTGAAACAACCAAAGAAAATTAAACCTCACTTGCACCAATCTTGTTTAAAGGCTTCTAGCTGACGCATATCATGAGGGCGCCGCAATTTAAAACGGCAAAGGCCAGAGGGACAGAAGCGCTAGGCTTGTTAGAAAATTGGGCCAGAGATGAAAAATAAAACTTTAACGTAAGGAAAAGACTAGGACAAGAATTACCAACATTCGTGATTGGAGGAAAGCGGGTATAGTGCAAGAACAGTATTATTTTGGTATTTAGGAGTACAGATCGACAAGAGATTGTCCTGGAACGCTCATGTCAATTACGTGGTTGGGAAGGGGAAGCAATTAGCGCCTAGGATAAAGGCGATAACAAGGCTAACGACATTTAAGAGACACGCGATAGCTCGGGTGCACGAGAGCGCGATACAACCAGCAATTGCGTACGCTACTGCAGTCTGGGCGGACGAATTACAAGTCCGACAGAAACGCACACTACTGAGCGCGCACCGCGTGCTGTTATGATGGCGGTGGCAGCGTATGCCACCGTATCGAAAGAAGCAGCTCTAATCATCAGCCAGATACTTCCCATAGATTTGTATCTACAAGAACAGGTAGATAAAGAAAAATCTTCCAAGAATAGACAACAATTCTTAGGAGAGGAACTAAGACTGGAAGGGAGGGCGATAGGAAGCAGGGTAAACATAGGCGAAATAGGACACTCGCCAGATATAAAGGAGTTTAGGTTTCACATTAGGGACGAAAAGGGCCAGAAAGATAAAGACGCCATCTAGATATACACGGATGGCGAGTCAAGAACGGCCTATGTAACTCTCAATCAGAACAGGAACATAGGACAAGGGAAGTTTAGGCTAGAGGCGTGGAGAAGATAGGACAAGGGACGTTTAGGTTAGAGGCGTGGAACTCCATCTTCCAATGCGAGCTTTTCGCCTTTAGGCAGGCTGTTAGGTTCATCGAGGACAATGAATTCGCGTGCAGGAGGTGTGCTATCAACAGTGACAGTCGCTCGGCGTTGATGGCACTAGCGGGAATGAAGAAACTAACTGGGCTGCAGGCAGGAACGGGGCAGGCATTTAGAGACATAACGAATAAAGGGAAGGTTAGGATTAGATGGGTTAAAGCGCCCGTAGGAAAAAAGGGGAACGAGCAGGCGGATAAAGAGGTAGCGCTAGAGGAAGAGACTGAGGTAATATTCGACATTGTTCCACAAGCACTAGTTAAAAGAAGACTCAGGGAAAAATAGGGGCACCAGATAAAGTGGTGGTGCAGCTACTTACGAGACACGGGAATTTTAAAGCCTAAATAGGTAAAATAAAGCCAGATGAAACGGGATGCGAGTGTGGCGGGGGCAAGGATAACGCGGAACACTTGATGCTTGGTGCCGATTAGAACAACGGGCGCGGTCCGGATGTGGAGGATCCGTTATTGTATATTCGAAGCCAAGAAACTTCCGGGTACAGCTCGTCGATAGCTTGCAGTAACAATTGTCTCATCTCCGCGTCAAGAGCATCTCCTTTGCTAGAATTCAAGCCATGAATCTTGAAGCAAATCTTAGGAGGAGAGAGGTTCGTGCTTATCAGAAGAGGCTCTGGATCTCCTAGATCAATGCTATATCTTTGGACAAGTTCCTCCGCTTTAGTCAATTGGGATTGCTTGCGTCTTTAGACTTTCGGAAGCTGACCTATAATCGTCCCAATGTGCATTGTTGATGCGGCGGTTTCTCTCCCAGAACTTTAAAAGTGCTCTATCTCTACGGACGTGCAGGGGATTCACGCCAGCTTGAAGTTCCATGGCAGGTATCAGTATGGACTTAGCAGCTCCTGTTATAATCCTAAGCGGAGTGTTCTGGACAATGTTGAGACGGTTTAGACTAGAATCGCTTGCTAGCAACATAAATTCACTGCCGTACTCCATAACTGGGCGTACATACGTTTTATAGGCAATCCCAAGCACTTCTTGAGTCACGCCCCATTTGGTGGCAGGAAGCCTTTCTAGTAGGCTTAACCTTTAAGTGCTTTCCTTGACAGAATTCTCAATATGAACACTGTAGGAAAGTTTTCGGTCGAGAGTGACACCTAAGTAGGTTGAGAGATCCTCTTTGTTTAAAACTGCATCTGAGTATTCGAGCTGGTAAGACCCGCGACTATATGACTTGGAAAGCGTTTAACAGAAGATCTTTTTGGTGTTTACTATCATTTTGTTTTAATTTGCCCATTCTTTCAGTTTTGACCAAGCTAAATTTATCACCTGCTCCAGATCGCTATGGTTGCTGCTGGTCGCCCAGATTATCAGATCTTCGGCGTATACTTCTGATGGTAGCTATGGCGTTAATCACAATATTGAAAAGAATACAACTTATAACGCCCTCTTGTGGCAGGTTCTGTCGTTGTAACTTATATTTTGACAACATTTTCATGGATTTGACCCTTAAATACCATTGAGAGAAAGCAGGCTTTCTGAAACTCTGGACTCTATCAGTTTATGCATTACCATCTGCCTACAGACTTTTTCGTACGCGGCCTTAAAGTCCACGAGAACCGCGAGCGTAGACATCTTTCTGTGTAACTTATTTTTCACAGCCTGTGAGAATTTAACTACTTGGTCCATAGTGTTTTTCTTACTGCTTGCCTGTGGTCGATTATGATGAATAGTTCGTTGTATTCATTCAGTCGTTGTACCACCATTTTTCTCACGACCTGGCAGCAGACGCTAGTTAACGTTATGAGTGTATAGCTTTCTAAGGCGCCGGGCAGGTTAACCTTTTTCAACAGAGGAATGATTTTTGATTTCTCCCATAGGTGTGACAAGTCCTTATGCCAAGTCACATTCATGAACATCAGCAGAGTTAGTTTACCACCATCCCGAAGGTGGAGAAGGAAATCGAAAAAAATCTTGTCCGGTCCGGCCGCTTTACCAACTTTGATATCCTGAAGTGCTTTGTTCAGTTCGGCAATATTAAAGTCACTGTTAAACAAGATGTGCTCCTTCTCATTTAGGCAAGTTGCAGGGCCATCTTTTTTCAGCGAACGCCTTTGCTGTTTGTTCACTCTGAGCTTGCCGACTTTGCAGTAGTGCTTGCAGAGAGCGTTTGCAATGTCTGTTAACATCTTGCTACCGGCTTTTACTGGTTCGCATCTAATAGTTTTTCCTGTATTGGTTAGCCCTGAGAAAACTCTGTGGGCTTTTATCCCATCTTTTCGAAAATCTAATTTAGAGACGAAATTCCTGTACGTAGTAGTTTTGCTTGTTTTGATTTCTATCTTAAGCGTAGCTTGATGTTTACGCAAGACCACGTAGTCTTGCAGCTTTCCTGACTTTGCAGCCTTTCTTGTAGTTCTGTTCCTGACTTGCTTTAATTTAGCTTGTTCCAGAAAAACCTATGCTTTTTTACTTGTCTCCAGGAAATTGCTTCGTGCGCACATTTGCGGATGGCCTTGACCAATCTATCGTACGACTTATCAACATTTTCGTCTACTAAGTTTGCTGTGATTTTCTCATTAGTTCTTAAACTATACTTGTCTCGTTTGCTTTACGGAAATTTCAGCGAGGAAGGCAATTATTTACTAATTTAGACTTATTGAACTTAGAGTTAAGGAACAGCACATTGTGCCCATACCCAGTGAGCGAGTCTAGTCAACCCTAATCTAATAGTGCACAATAAACTTATTACAGCAAGCGGGACACAGGGAATATTTTCTTCTGTTTTTAATTTTAATATTTTCCAAGTAAGTTAAACTTTTACAGCTGCGACGTATTTTCTGGTTAATATTACTTCATTGTAAATTTTTGTTAGTAGATTAATGAAGGTTGGACTATGTGTGATCGTGTCACTTAATTGGTATTGATTATGCCTAATGGTAATTTCTTTTATGACCCGATGAAAAATAGTATTTACCGGTTCGAGTTGGGTTAAATCTATATTTTTCTATGAAGCCAGTTTTGAGCTAAAAGTTGCCGCCAATACGTATGCGCTGTGATTTGCTAAGGGCAGCATAATTTGTGTGGTGGAGACAAGCCTCATCTCTGCGAGGATAAGAGGAGAGTGTCCTTGCTTTTCAAGGTCTCATACCAGATATTTGATTCTATCTAGCTTGCCGGAGTCCGGCCGCGAGTGCGAAGCGAGGCAGTCGACCCGGTCTCCAGCGCGAGTGTAGTGCATCGGCGACGAAGAGTACGGGCTCAATCAACAGCGCGGTAGTCGGGGGCTACCGCCGTCCCTCCCTCCAGAGTCTATGTATTGGGGAGCACAGGCCTGGCCCAATTTCCACCGCCAAAGGAGCGACTTGAGGTCGCACTGCTGCATCATCCCACCGACCGTCGGTCTTCAGGAATTGGCGGTCTTCAGGAATTGGGGAGCTTGAGAACCGTGACCGCCACATATCCTACCAACCCAAGATGCAGTAGATGGATCAACGGCCGCTCCACCACCAACCGGTGCCTAAGTAGGGGTACGTAGGCCCGGCCACCACCATCCACACATCTCAGCCTCATCCGACCGGCCCGGGTAGCTACCGGACCGTGACCAACCCAATTCCTTTCCCACCCAAACCCTTGAGCCCGAGGCTCCTCAAGGTACCAATTCCACTGCGCCCGGAAATTCGTCGCCTTTCCGCTACATTTCCCGCCAAATCCTTTCCCGCCATAACTTCCCGCCAAACCATTTCCCGCCTAATAGTTTCCCGCCAATAATTCCCTGCACACCACACCCATTCCACAACCGCCACACTGTTCTCACTAGGGTTTTCCGTGGTTTCCCTAGTGGTGAAGGCAAATGCCGGAACAGTTTCTGCACTAGTCCACGGCACACTATGCACACCTAGACACTCACACATCACCACTCCAACATATACACACTCTCACACCCCTCACTACACAATTCCAACACCGTTCTGAAAAGAACCGCCGCATCGTGGCCCACATCGTCGTCACTGTGTGACGGCTCGCTGGCTGTCCTTGGGCACTCCACCTGATCATGGGTCATCTACATCGGCGGGGATTCTGGAGAACCCTGCTTCTGGCCTGCTCCACCGTCGCCACCAACCATCATCGCCGTGGACGGGCGTGCGGACTGCTTGGTACGTGACATGACATTGACGACCAACCTTTTTCCTTTTCCAACCCACCATTCCGTTGACTTCCCTCTTATCCAACAAACAACCGCCAACAGGCTTAAGAGAGGTTAAGTCCTCTAAGGAGCCGGCATTTATTACGTTGACTAGCTAGCTCTAGCTTGCCCCGGAGCCTGGAGTTTTGTGTGGGTCACAATTTTGATTTGCTGCCGAGTAAAAAAATATCCGTAGCTTCCGTCAACTCGCGGCCCGATCGTCCGGTACTGATTGCATAATTTGGATCTCCGCTCAGCTGAAAGCGTAGTGTCTGCGTTACTGCTGCTGCTATGGTGCCTTGGTTAACCTCCTCACCATCTGACATATCTTTTTGACGTATACGTATCAAGAACGTTTTGTCATACGGACGCTATTTGTGTTGTTTACAGTGATTTAAAAATTTCATCTCAGTCAAAAGATGGAATTAATCCGTAAAAATTCTCGAGCGATGATTTACTACGACTTTCGACGTGAATTATCTCAACAACAGTGCATCGATCAACTCACTTTGACTTTTAAAATAAAGCACCATCTAAAACAACTGTATATTATTGGCTTGGTGAATTCAATCCTGGCCGTCGTTTGCTCACGGGCGAATTTAAAGAAGGTCGTCCACAATCGTGCCAAAAAACATCCATGCTGTGCGCGAACTGATAATGCAATATCGTCATGTGACATACCGTGAGGTTGAGACATCGCTGGGCATTAGTATGACAAGCATACACAAGATTTTACATGAGCATTTAGTCGTGAACAAGATTTGTTCGCGTTGGATTCCGCATAATTTGACAATCGCTCAAAACACGCTCGTGTCGATTAGTGCAAAGAAATACTCAGAAAAATTCAATCGTGGTGCTTCAAAAGCCGTGTATAATATCTACACAGGTGACTAATCTTAGATCTATGCATATGAGCCTGTACGTAAACAGCAGTCGACTGTTACTACCCCTTGTTATGCCTGGTTTCTGGCGACTTATTGCTGAGGCCTGTTCTCCGATGCTAACTCTTCGTGCACATGAACTTCCTGCTGTGTTTAAGAAGCTTTCCTAAGTCGTTTTTGTTGTTACATGTTCTAACCGCTTACTCAAAAGTTTTAGTGTGGACAAAAGTGTGCCAAATTTATTATTTTTCTCAACTAGAAGGTTAATAATGTCTTTAAATGAAATATCTTTTTTGTATTTAGCAGAGTTCGTCTTATTTCGGTACAGAAATGCTTCAGAGTGAGTAGCCGTTTAGTATCTGCAAAATGACCCTCATAAGTGTAAAAACCTTCCACAACGTCAACTTTATAGTAATCTTTAATTTCTTTGGTGCATTTTATATGCTAGCTGATATTTTTATATCTTCTTTTTTTGAGTAATCGATCTTTTTTATTTGTTTTCTTGAAAGGTTACTGGCAGAATTGCTCCTGTTGTTGACAAAGTTTATAATAATCCTCCATAGCAGTAGAAAGTGATGGAATTACAGCTTTATTTCTGTTAAGCACGCTGTCTTTGTACAGTCTAACAGTTATTTCGCTATAGTTATTCGTTTGGTGCCTATGAAAAGTCGAATCTCTATAGGCTAAGAACCAATCCTTCTTCTTATTCCAATAATCTGATATGTACTTATTTATATGATTCGTAATCTTTGGGGTTTAAAAGTGCATTGTTGAAGGTTTTCAAAGCAGATTTAGTGGTACATGCCGTACCGTTAGAACGCTTTGGAAATATTTGTAGAGAGATTGCCGTCTATCTTAAGGAATATTATCTTTTTTGTTCCAAAACAGATTGATACACATGAAAACGGCACAACAATGTTCTAGATTCTAGATTTGGGCCATTCTGAACACAGGTAAAAACGAATTACTTAGAAAAAGGTCAGTTAAATGAAATAACATTCTAGATAAATAGTTAAAATGCAATACAAATTATGAAAATTATTAAATCATGTGCAATTAGTTGAACAAAATAGTAAAAGAAGAAGAGATAAAGTTTTTTTTCTCTTCTCTTTCTCTTTTTTTTGTTAAATTAATTCTAAAGAAATGGTTGGTTGAAAATTTCGAATTGACCAATAAAAATATCCCAGGCGCTGTATAAACGTACGAAATGCTAAATGCCACCCGTACAGCTAAAAGTCTCGAGAGCAGAATCACATTTTCAACATTTTTGATAAGATAAAGGGTTTTTCAATAAGAGGTGTTATTTTGAATAACCCGCTATTTCGGTAGATGTCACTTTTGAAGCTATCATTTTTTGACATTTGGCAAGTAGAAACTACGCCATTAATAAATATGGAACGATACACGCTTCAACAACGCATTGAAATTATTAAAATTCACTATAAAAATGGTGAAAATTTGGCAGAGACGGTTCGTAAAACTCGAACATTTTTGGGTCACCGTGAAGCACCTTGTCGGACCGCAATACAGAAATTGGTGAAAACATTCGAGCTCTTGGGACAAGTTAGTGATGTGAAGAATAAAACCCGTGCACGTCGCTCAAGAACAGCCGAGAATATTGCTGTTGTAGCCGAAAGTGTTAAAGAAAACCCAGGTTTGTCCATTCCTCGTCGTTCTTTGGAATTAGCCATTCCACAAACGTCATTACACCGTATTTTGCATAAAGATTTGGGTCTTAAGGCTTATAAAGTCCAGTTAACACAAGAACTCAAGCCGGCCGATCATCAACAACGTCGTGTCTTTGCTGATTGGGTCGTTGAAATGCATGAAAATGATCCAGAATTCCATCGAAAAATCATCTTGAGTGATGAGGCCCATTTCCACCTCGGTGGCTTCGTCAACAAGCAAAATTGTCGGATCTGGGGCTCAGAAAATCCAAGAGTTATTGTTGAAAAGTCTCTCTATCCTCAACGTGTGACTGTTTGGTGCGGTTTATGGTCCGGCGGAGTCATTGGACCTTACTTTTTCGAAAATGAGGCTGGAGCAACAGTTACGGTGACTGGATTGCGCTATCGAGAG
The DNA here is from genome assembly GCA_011009095.1 of Ignelater luminosus. Taxonomy (NCBI): domain Eukaryota; kingdom Metazoa; phylum Arthropoda; class Insecta; order Coleoptera; family Elateridae; genus Ignelater; species Ignelater luminosus. Next base: position 23,825 of record VTPC01002027.1, read on the forward strand.
ATGATTAACGATTTTTTATGGCCGGAATTGGATGGTATTGATCTGGACAACGTTTACTTTCAACAAGACGGCGCTACGTGCCACACAAGCAACGAAACCATTGATCTTTTACGGAAAAAGTTTCCGGACCGTGTTATCTCTCGAAGAGGTGATCACAATTGGCCACCGAGATCTTGTGATTTAACACCTTGCGACTTCTTTCTTTGGGGCCACGTGAAAGAGAAGGTCTACGCCAACAGCCCAGCGTCGATTCAAGACCTCAAAGATGGAATTCGTGAGGCTATCGAGGACATAGAGCAGCCACTTTGCGATTTGGTTATGGAAAATTTCATGAAAAGGATATTGTCCTGTAAGCGTGGTCGTGGTGGTCATTTGCCTGATGTTATTTTCCACTATTAACGGCATACCTTCCTCTTTATAATGAAATAAACATCCGATCATTTATATTAAAAAATGGCACTTTTCTTTGAATATCAAAATAACACCTCTTATTGGAAAACCCTTTATATACATACTAGTACATACATATAGACAGTTTTCCGAAGAATTGTAAGATCCCACTGCAAAGCAAAACAAGATTATTGCATTATAAAACATAATAAATAATATTAAGATAACTACCAGCTTGCGATTGTGAGTACGTTTGGTTAACTTGAGTGGTACCGAAACGGTTCGTCGTCTTTAAATGAAAATACAAATGCTTTTCTGTAATGTTGGATGGGGAATCTAATTCAAGCGTCCATATACAGCCCATCTTCTTTCCATTTTCGTGAATAGTTATGTTTAGACATTTTTTATTTATGTACCTGTGAATAATTAAATTCAATTAGAAAGTATAAAAGCTAGTAAATAAAAAAAAATACCAAAAGATTGAGCTGCTTCTAGTGCATTCTCTTCTACTCTAAATTATTACTGGTTTTGATAACTAACGAAACTGTCGTTTGTTTCAGGGACAACTAAAGCTTCAGAAATTAGCACGGGGTGATCATTCTAAATTAAAGGAAATTCTAGATCAACCTAAACCTCAATCAGTCAATCATCAATACAGATCCTTAAGGTGGCTGTTATAGAAACAATATTTTTTAAAACTCGCAACAGATCAACTGTAGGCTTGCGGGAGTACTCGCGGCCACAACTACGGATGTGGAGACGTTGGAGCAGCAACAGCGCTCCAAGATACAGTAACATTAGTAGTAGTAAGGGCCATTTCTTACTAATCTCTCACTATTCTCTCAACCACCACTACGACCGTCTACTATTTCTTCCTCTGCTCTCTGCCAAAACCTACTTGGCTCCTGTACGAAAGTAATAATTCCGGTCTAGGCTAGAGAACTCTACTCTTTTCTTGTTAGGTAACGCCCTAAAAGGTCTTAAACCTTGGTCTCTCATAACCCTTACATTTACCCAAAAACTGCAAAGACGTTTCATCGCTATTCCTATACGCAACAGGTGCCTTCTAAAGGTGCAGTGGCCTATAAGGATCGCCCACTATCCACTTTAGCTTTGACAAGTTAAAACCTTTTGAGTCTCGTAAGCCCATGCATGCGAGGCTGGCAAGATTGATTGCCTTGATAGTCCCAGAAAGGGTTCTGATCCTAAGCAAGTATCCTCGGCTTCAAGTCTGACTTCTTCCAAAGCGTCTGTGCACTGCTATACAAGAAACCTCCTTACTCTGGCCTAACTGTCAAAAGGCAGATATATTTTCTGCTCCGTTATATGCCACCGATAGAATGGCATAAATCGTGGTGTGTTTTCTCAGAGGAAAGCTCTTCTGCACGCGTAGATACCTACTCCAGAGTACTGCCTGTCATTTATATGTTATCTATCCATATAGAAAACCAACGATCCCTGTTAAAAGTTCACCTGTCTACTATTCCTTTGTTGGGATTGTAAGAGTACTTTCTATGCAGCTTTAATCGATTGTCCGCCTGCGTTATTCTGTAGGTAGACAAAAGCACTTCTGTATCTATCAACTGATCTATACTGGCGGGGCCGATGTTAATCCCCTTTCCGAACAATAATCCTGCATGCCCTATTCTGAGATCCTCATTGCATCGGTTATACCCAGGCAGATCGAATGTTGCAATTTAGCCAGCCTTTGGACAATGTCCATCACACGAATGAGCTCTGATTCCCCAGAGCTTACCTACCACTCGCGACAGCTGCCACAGTGTCGCTGTCAACTTGGTTATAAGTTTAGTCTCTTATTCAAAGTTATCTCTAAATTTTTGATTATTAGAGGTCTACCGTACAATATGAGTGCCGCGCGAGCAGGCTTCCCGTAACCCTAGATGTTACCAACTAGCGTGGGCGGAGCAATAGGCGTGGCGTGGGCGGATACGTAACGGCGGAGGTTGAGGGCAATGATTTAGTCTTGCACCTGATGCTCCGGTAACATTTGCCTCCAATCTGTCGACCGAGCCATAACCTTACGTACCTTGATGTTTTATTTGTTTTTTGTTTTTTTTACAAAGGACCGCGATGTAGCTGATCTACATGGTGCTTCGCTACCCTTCCGGCGACATCGACCACATACATGCCGTATTGGGAGAGGCGACAGAGAATGCGGTGTGGACTCTGGCGGAATGCCGAGCAGCAACCGGTTCCCTCGTGGGAATTGAGGTGGCGGTGCCTCGAGTGGCTGGCGGTGGTCTTGCACGTATTAGTGCTCCGCGTCTCTTCTCTTCCAAGTTGGTAGCAGTGATTGCTCTGTATCGGTCTCTCACTGAGCAGGATATGGTAAGCTCATCCGTGAAGGACCGCGCTAAAGAATATTGCTGGTAGGTACTCGTACCAAATGTCTTCTGGTTTACTTGCCATTTGCAGGCTGCGAGTTTTTTTTAAATTTTTTGATAGCGTCACTCGGTGGAGTTTTCCCGTGATATGTAAGCGGCGGTCAATCAGTCTTGCGTCCCTCATGACTGGCAAGAGGCTTTCCATCGTTGGCCGATAAACTGAACCCCGTTATCCGAGATTATGCCTCTCGGATGATCGAAACGGGGCAGGATGTCTTCTTCCATGCGACGGTTGTATTCGGTGGCGGTCCTTCGCTGAATGAGGTAGACCCCTGCCCACCGGTTAAACAGGTCAGTCATCGCAAAGATGTACAGGTGACCGACGGTGTTGTTGAGTAGGGTGCGAGTAAGTCGCCGCCGATAAGTTCGAATGGGGCCTACGGTTAAGAGGCGTTGGGAGGCGGCGTGCTGATTCGGGCGGCGCTTGTAAAAAGCGCACAAAAGACAGCTTTCGACATTATCTCGAGTTTTAGGGTCTACGGAGTTCGGTTTTGTTTTCTTTAAAAATCTCCCTGTAGAGGCGGCGTCGGAGAGAGCGACGGGAAGCAGCATCTGCAAGCTGACCCGCGGTGGGACCGCCAAATGTTACCAACTAGCGTAGGTGGAGCAAAGGGCGTGGTATGGGCGACTCAGTGATGGCGGCGTTGACGGCGATGATTTAGGTGACCTTGGCGGCGACACACGATAAACTTCTACAGCGTGGCTATTATGAGATTAGGGTTAAGGTTGTATTGATTAAAATGCGTGGTTGTCTGTAATAATTTGAGGACGGAGCATGGCTCGGCTAAGACCGGAAAAGCGTAGGTTGACAAGATAGGTCTTATCTTATGATGGTTGAGATGCAAGGCCATTCCCATTCGACTCCCATTATTTATGTGCATACCCGCACAGCATCAAGGGCTAAGATTGGTCCATGCTGATGGCCACTAGGTGATAGTGAGGGCGTGGAAGTCTTGCACGTGGTGCTCCAAAAACGTAGAAAAGCTTCTGACTTCTAGTGCAGATGGTTAGTAGGGCTTTGCTTTGCCCTAGTCTTATCAAAAGCTATTTCTTAATGTTGAAAAAGATAGCGAGTACGACATTGTAATGTAAAGACCTTTCAATTTTCGAGTTCTTCTTATCCCAAATAGCTGAAGTCAACGATAAGTTTTGAAAGCTAGGTCTATCTTGCAAATATACCGTAGTTCTAGTAGATGGTTTATGACGGAGCGTTCACTATTAAGATTGACTTCTCGTCTTGGTGCCCATTAATTTGACCTATTTCCCTACTTTCCTTATAAGTTTAAGACTACAACTAGCTAATATCATTGAACCCGCCCGTCTTCGATCCCCACCTTCTCGAGCTGGCCTAATGGCAAGCTAGTTTCTGTGCTGGCGGAAGGTTATTCCAAAGATTCCCAAAACCCTGTAGTCAACCTCATATGTGATGGTATCAAAAGGATGAAGGTAAATATTGTTAGATAGTATAACTTACTGATCGTTTTCTAACGAAAACGAATATCCAACTTTATAATTCGTCCCATATATACTTTCTAGAGGAGTCCATGTACAAGTGAAATTTGTGTAATTGCAAACACGACAAGAAAAGTCAGTCACTGGCTGGGGTTTATCTGAAAATAAAATTCTTAACGAGGGGAGATACACGATAAATAGAAATAAGGTTTACTTCCAACAACAACTGCAGTCCAGTCTATTAGTTTGTCATTAATTTTTGATCTGCATGCATAAATTGATTCTGATATTGAAGGTTTCCGCAAGTATAATTTAACGGCAGTTGAATTCATTATTCTAATCTGTAAACTGATTAGTTTAGTGTATGTAAAAATAATAATTAACTATTTCATGCCTACCAAGTCTTCGGAGAGAGTGATATTATTACGAACAAAATAAAGCTGTTTACTGTCTTTCTCTCCAATATTATCCTCCTTAATAACGCAATATAAATTCACGGATTTACCCTGTGGAATATATATTATGTTACCGATTAATTTTGCGCCTAAAAAGTAGCAAGTATTATTAGTTTTCCAGAGTTTTCTAATAAATTAAAAGGCATACAGTCAATCGTAATTACGTCTCTGGTGCACCCATTTTCAGTTTTTGCATTTCCCAATAAGATTAGGAATATAATACATGATAATGAAATTAATGTAGCGAAGCAACCTGGAGTAACCATGGTGGAATGGTACACAATTATTATATCCCTAAAATAAAACAGGAGTTCATTATTACGCAATTGGTCTGGAAAGTTGTTTTTTTACTTAACCTTAAACGGTTTCTAACTATAAGCTTCTTAGTGTAGAAAAAACAAAGTTAATCAGTAAATAAACTTACTGAATTATAATATATACTCGGCGTTTCGCTCACTTTCCTAATAGTTATTTATATAACAAGAGTGTAAAGTTGACGTTTTTGAACGAGTAGGAAGTTTATGGTACGAGCAACGAGCGAATACCATAAACCCTACAAGTTCAAAAACGACATTTTAAGCTCGAGTTATAAACAATATTTTTTGCACGACCGAATCTTAAAGAAAATAATAAAGAAAAACCATTGACGGTAGATTAAAAAATGAAGTTGGCCAAGATCGTAGGAACGCATAATGATTCCATTACGACATCGATACGGCCATTATAACATCGATACGATAAATTAATTGCAAATGTTTATAATTGTCAACTTTCGACATTGACAACTAGTTGTAAAGCGCCAACTTTACAGGCGGTCGTGCAAAAAGAGCTTTTAGAGCACGGTAACTTGACGTGCCAACCACGCTAGAGACGAAACTCTTCTGAATGTTCAGCATATATTATAATTCAACAGTGACACGATCTAATCCCGAAAGACGTCGATTTATTAACGCCTCAAGCCGTGAAAATCTTGTTTTGTTTATTGCAAGTATTTTAAACTAGACGGATTTCACATATTGTAACGTTTTGTTTATTTATTTTGCAGTTCTCCAAAGTTAGCGGAGAAACGCCTTAAAACTGGGTCTTAATAACCCTTTCAATAATTGCTTTTCAACGTTTCCTTTTCAATAATAATAAGCAGCTTTCATAATTAATAGTTATATTTGGATTTTTTAAAGTCCCTCCAAAATACAATTTATTAGGTTGGTACGAGATACGTCATTGTAATTTTGATATCTAACGGCTATTTTTGTTAAGTAAATTTTCTCAAATTATGGCCGGATCTCGAATTTGGTCTGCATAATCGTCTAATTAAATTTAGAACTGTTAGTTGTTGGAGTTCTTTCATTTAAATCCTCTCTTTTAAAAAGCTGAAAGGTTGTGGAATTCGGTTAACTGCCCTGTTGATTTATCTTGAAATTATTACGTTCTAATCGGTATTCTCTAGATATTCCTTGTTGTCCCGTGTAGAAATTCCAATTTCATCGCATAATTGTCTAAAAATCCTAAGTTGAATTACAAAAGTATTAAACGGGTCGAAAATCATCGATTATATTTCAAATCTACCTCACAACTTACATATGTTGGTTGGCTTTTCACCACTGTGTTTATCCATGTTACCACATAACAAGACTGCGATTCATTCCGGGTTTTGTTTTCTCCCGGGTCTTTCTTTAAAAGAAAACAATGGCGCCAAACTAAATGAATAGTACTGACGGTCTTTGGACATAGAATTTTGTAATTGTGACTCAGATTTGCTATTAGCAAGCGATACTTACATTTCCCGACCTATATTAAAGTTGTCTTGACACCTGCGATCCGAGGTAACAAAAAGAGTTCTCTCTTAAGTCGAATTGGTTGCTTTGCGGTCACAGCCTTACAAAACTAATTTACAAAGATTTTTCTCAATTTTCTTTTATCTTTTACATCTTACTGATAAATACCGAGAACTTTCTGTTACGGTACAAATTGAAACAAGCACATTTTACAATAACATATTAAATCGAATTATTCTAAGAAGAGACTATTTTTAATCCTGTAGCCAATTCGATGTCGTTACTATCTTTATGTTAACGTTGTTTATTGCCACGATTGCTGCTATATCTGTACTTTTTGCTACACATAAAAAACAAACGCTTGATATTGGAAAAATGTATTTTAGGTTTCTAGGGGGCGTATGGGAAACGGATTTATAATGCAGTAATAGAAAGTTTTCAGAAAGATGCTTTTAACACAATAATTCAGTTGCGAGATTGTTACCAGAAAAGTAAATCGTCACAATAGCAAAAAAGGATAAAAAATTGCGGTAACGCGTCCTAAAGTTGGTATAAGGTAAGTATAGTAACGAACGGGGTTGATGGAGTATTATTTGTAAGTGCTTGCAAATAATAATTTCCTACCACCCTGTATATACCCGCAATTTTCTATTAGAAGTGAAAATAATTTTGTATATTCGATCTGCGATTACAAAACAAAAGAAATAAAAAGGTGAAGCCCAAATTTTTAAATTTTTATGACTATAATCAAAACGCTAAATTTTTCAAATTAATTTGTTTTAAATAAACAGGAATATTTATTCGCAGGTTGAATTTCTGAGAAAATATCTATTAAAAAATATATTCAACGTATAACAGATAAAAATTATCCCGAAGCAAGAAGTTTTAAAGGTGCTTTTATGTGCAAACATTATCCAAAGAAATTAGGTACAATAATTATTTATTGAATTTGTGTTATTTAATCAATTAAACTTTAATAATTTAAAAAAAGGTTCTAAATAGCGCGAGAGTTCGGTAGTCTTTTTCTGTTAGCGACTTTCAGGTGAAAAGAAATTAGAAACGGCACATACCACACATACAATGTTTTTGGTAATTGATATTGGGATTTGCTTTCAGCACTCCTGATAAGTTGAGAGCCAGAAAAGCAGCCAATGGGAAGCAAAAAGCAATACTCAAAGATGAAAACCCAAAAGGGTAAACCATAAATAAAAAGCCTAAAAAAAAGGAAACAACCAGGAGCGTCCACACAAAAAATCTAGTCTAGAGCAATTCGAATTTAATGACAAAAAAAATCTTACCAGAGTTGTTGGATGGCCTTAAGATTAGCACGACTCTGCGTGCACTATTTATCGGCCAAAAATGAAAAGCACCAAGATCACAAAATCTTTGGTCTAACTAATATAATCTGCCCCAAAAAAGCAATTAATTACAAAATTAATATTTCCGTACTAGACCAAACTATCTTTCGCGTACAACCAGCATTGAAGTTCTTTACATGACAAAGCGAAAAATGATAAGACTGTAAAAGACCAAAAATACAACCTGATAAAGATTTAGTGTAGAAACTGATTTAACACAAATTTACTGCGTTAAAGCAGAACTCAGACAGCCACTCTATGCGCTAGTGCTTTAGATGAAAATAAAACCGTAACAGTACTTATGTATTACTATTTGTAATTTTTATCAATCTTTTAACAAAAAAATCAGTCAATCATTCTTAGATTGGAATTTTCTTAGATGAGCAAATGTAAAGTCTTTTCTTTAGATGAAAAATCGTCTGCAATTGCACTGATACGTAATATTCACTACAGTCAAAGAGATACTGCAAACCAATGGGGATTATCTCAATCGTCACTTCGGCGTTTAAACCAAAAACTGCAAGAAAACCAAGCCGTTGAAGCAACTCGGAATGGTCGTTATGGTAGAAAACCTGTAGTAACACCTAGAGACTGACGATTTTTGAAAAATCTAGCTGTGGAGCAGAAAAGGGTAATCCACTGTGAAATCAAAAACAAACTCCAAGAGGCAGGCCACACTGCATCAGTTGCTATTGTACTAACAAATCTGTATAACATGGGCTTCAAATGTTGAAAGCCAGTTTAAAAGCCAAAATTAAAACCAGCCATGGTCAAAAAACGACTGCTTGGGCCTATTTGCATAAAGACCTGTTTGGTGATGATTGGCAGGTAGTAAGTCAATAAAGATAATTTTATTTGGGCATTTTACTGTTATTATTGCACGTTTAACAGGTTTGCTTTAGTGGTGAGGCAATATTTCAAATTATGTACGATAGATGCCAGTTTGTTTGCAGACGTCCAGGGGAAACGAAATGGACTGTGTAGTCAAGACAGTTAAGCATCCCACATCTGTGATGATATGGTCTGTCATCAGTAGGAAGGATACATATCGTTGAGGGAACTAAGCTCCAAGATCAGTACAAAACGGTTCTGCAGATAAAATTGATCCCGTAGATGGACGAATGATTTGGCAGTGGTCGTAAGGTGTTCATGCAAGATAGGGCACATTGTCATACTGCCAAAATAAGTAACACCCTTTTGGAAAAGCAGAGAATATCCCTATTATCATGGCTCAGGAATCCACCAGACATGAATTTAATTGAGAATGTCTGGGAGTTCCTGAAACCAGAACTGACCAAAGAGAATATTACAAACAAGGTTCATTTGATAGAAAGAATAGTCCATCATTAAAACAACAGTGATAACTGGCCAGAAGCTACATAAATAGCATGCCCACTAGAGAGAATGTAGTAATAAAAGCCAAGGGAAGTTTGGCAAAATATAATTTAATAATATGTTTATGTATTATGTATTAATATAAATTAGTTTTGTACAATAAATATGTAAAAAAGTCAAAACCATCTTTTAATGTCTTATATATATGGTTAATATAATTAATATTAGTTCTAAACCTCAAGAAACTAAAATCCTGCAAGTGAGTCTAATAAAGTGAGCAGGGACTGCAGTATGGTATAAGTTATAAAGTTATATCTTTCAAAACAAACAACTAAGCGCATGAATAAAAAGTACTTACGTTTTTATCTTTAATTATATAGAAGTTAAAGGTTTAACACACACAGTTATAAATACAATACGCTGTGCGTTAGCAAACGTCAACTTCAAGCTTCAACGTCTAGCAGCTACAACAAAAGACATAATACATGTAATACAACACTTGCTGTTTGGTAGGACTGGTCAACGATCTTATTTGCTGCAGCGAAATCATGTAAGAAACCAGTAGTTTATTTTTAGGTGTAGCTAATCTTATGCGTTATCATTTATCTTGTCTGGTCAGCTACAATCATATTCACATTAGATTGTGTGTTAATCCTTATAGAAAATGATATCTTTCTGTAGAACATCACGTGCTATTAATGTTTATTACGAAATATGAACCATATGCATTTTAATTTATAATTTTTTATTGTTTATAGATTATAGATTGACAAGGCGGGTAAATAAGTCGTGCAACTGCGATCTGATAGACGTATCTGACAATGATTTATCAAGTGGTGTACCAGCTAATTAAGGCCCCCCCGCAAGACTGTAAATGACTTCATTCTGGATTCTAAAAGTTAAATATTTCTTTTTACTATCATCCTCTAAATAATTTTTAAAATTGGGACCATATTTAGCCAACAAATACGAAATAGATAAAAAATTCCCACCTTTATCTAATATTGCTGCTTCTTTTGTTTTACTGTGTCCTCGAAGAGCCCTGTTACATGAACATAAAGTGATTATAATGTCAAGGAATCTTTTTAATATGTTTTCCTACATATTTATAGACTTTTTTGCACCGAATGCTTGTTGTGTGCTTTTAGCGGTTTACCATGTGTCATAAGTTAAACAAGTATTTAAATGACCAAAGAATTTTCATGTTCTGAATTTTTTTAGAAAGACCTTGCCAATCGCGAATGCCCTCACGCCAAGCCTTCTTAAATAATGTTTTATTATTTCGGTCTGCAAACAACCAGCACGATTCACAATAAGAAATTTTAATTAATCAGAATGACATAACCAATATCTTGGTAAGAATTGTCTGGATCTTGTAGTATAATAATAATATTTTTCCGAAAAACACCGTTTACTTTCAGAATTTCTTACAAAAGGTTCGCTTGGTTTACACGGTCCATATGATAAAATGTTTTCTTTTCTTCATCGCTAAGTCCATCTACAGAATATAACGCACGGTCAGATAAAAATTCTCTTTGGGGGTTTACCATTTAAATTTGTAAACGCTATCGGCTTTACAAAAACGTCGAGTTTTGGTAACTTTTTAATTTTCCCTTTTTGCCTCCGCGCATTCCAGGGTTTGCGGGACTGGTTATTAAGCCACTATTCTTATAGCAAAATAGATTACATTATGGGATTTTATGATATTTTTCAAACATTTAAGGACGAATTGGTCACATCATCGTTTTATCTGCAAGGTAATTTAAAATTACATAACATACGAGGGTGCTCTGAAAAGTTTCCGACCTAACAAAGATACAAGACATTTTTTCTGAAATTTTTTTTATTTTTCAACATAGTCTCCTTGTAACTCTACACACTTCTCCCAGCGATGCGCCCATCTCTGTAACGCGTCCAAATAGTACTCGGCATTTTTCTCTGCAAAATAATTGTTCACGAAGGTGATTGCCTCTTCATTTGACGAAAATCTTTGTCCTTCGAGCGCAATTTTTAGATGAAGGAACAAAAAGAAGTTTCTTGGGACTAGATCTGGTGAGTAAGGCAGATGGTCAAGCAGTTCAAACCGTAATTCGTGGAATTTTGCCATGGCAACCGCTGAGGTGTGAGACGGTGCGTTGTCTTGGTGAAACAGGATTTTCTTTTTCTGCAAATGTGGCCGTTTTTTCGCAAGTTCTACTTTCAGCTTGTCAAGTAATGATGCATAGTATGCTCCAGTAATGGTTTTTCCTTTTTGAAGATAATCGATTAAAATAACTCCATGACTATCCCAAAAAACAGTCGCCATCACTTTCCCAGCCGAAAAAACAGTTTTTGATTCTTTTGGAGCCGGTTCTCCCTTTGCAGTCCACTGTTTGGACTGTATTTTTGTTTCGGGCGTATAATGGTGTATCCAAGTTTCATCTACAGTAATTAATCGGCGCCAAAATTCGGATTTATTTCGCCTAAACTGCTCCGAAAGAGCGTTGGAAATATTCATTCGAACACGTTTTTGGTCTAACGTGAGCAAACGCGGCACCCAACGCGCGGACAGCTTTCTCATGCCTAAATGTTAATTTAATATGTGACAAACACGTTCTTTTGACATGTTCATAACCTCTGCTATCTCTCTCACTTTAATTCGGCGGTCGTCTAGCACCATTTAGTGAACTGTGGCGATGTTTTCGTCGGTAGTTGCAGTTTTTGGACGTCCCGAACGTTCATCGTCTCCCAAGCTCTTACGGCCACGTTTAAATTCAGCAGCCCAAAATCTCACTGTGGTAAATGATGGTGCAGAGTCCCCATACACAGAATCCAACTCATCTTTTATTTGCGAAGGCGTATTGCCTTTCAAAAACAAATATTTAATGACAGCTCGATACTCGATTTTGTCCATTTTCACAAAAAAACTCACATCAACTCACTCAAACGACTGTTACATAAAAACTGCGCGTCGAAAATGGCTGAAACCTTGGTGAGTAACTGTCAACAGATGAACAACAAAATTCAGTAGCTTTTATTTACGAGTGCTGCCATCTTCACGTTGAGGTCGGAAACTTTTCAGACCACCCTCGTATAAGAACTATGATGATAAATCTTCTGGTGACAAGTAAACTTTGTTTTTAATTTTCAAAACATTAGATAAAGTAGAATATTTGATCTTAGGTGGTATTCGTTATACCAAATAACATATAAGCCTTAGTGTCTCAGATAACGGTGCCATTTTCCCCCACAAGAAGTGTTGATGATACCATTTTTAGTAATATGGTTATAAATCCGTAATTACTTGACAGATTTTAGTGTGATTTGTATCAAATTGTACAAAATTACATAATCAAGATCAATTTTAGAAAACGATATTAAAAATATTTGCAATATTTCAGTAGTTTCAGATTTTAACCTACTGGTAGCTAGGATAAAGTTTATAGTTTGGTGATGAGTGCTATTTGTAATGCCCAATAACATACTAGAAGTCCTACGGTTTTATCCCTGCAAGTAATGCTTAAAACAATAATCTCAGGAATATGAAGACGAAGGTGTTTTAGATATTGGGTCATTTTGAACGCGGTTGATGCGAAATTGTAGGAGATTTGTTTAAATATTCAAAAGGACCTTTAATGCGTCCGCAATGCAGTAAGCGTTGGTATTGATATTTCTTAACCCTTATTGAGAACTAACATATTTTTTTTCCGCCAGTTACCGACAGGGGTCCTAAGGCGACCCATCAAATTTGTAAACCCGCTTCTGCAAGCCCCCTCGTGATCCTAACATGGGGAACCCTGACAAACCCGGAAACCCTACCTCGCAACCTTCAAGTGGAGAGTCCCCCTCAATGGGCTGCTGACCGAACATGACCGCCCTTTCGGGATCTTAATATGAGAGGTTCTCCTGGAGTTCTACCTGGACACAGGGAATCTCTTGGGTTTTTCGAACTAGTCCACCTTATGGAAACCCTTTTTTAGAGGCCTGCACGTGGTAGGGTGTCGCGCGCTTTGCTCCTGGTAATCGTCAGTTCCAACTGCCCCTTTGTTGCGGATAAATCCAACACTCTGTAATTTCTCATAGACAGTGGTGCCGAAGTATTGGTCGTACCCCCATAAGCAGAGAGGCATCACAAGATCCCTTCGAAGAAGTTCCGTACAGATAAACTAGAGTTTCAGTACACACCTCGGCTACTTTGTCTGCAATCGTTGCCATATCTTCGAGTGTGCATAGGTGCATCTGTATCGGCAATATCTGCATCCACAGCATGCGGAATATACCTGCATTAATCTCCGGTCCCGCGACGAAGTCTAATCTCCGAACTCCAGGCTGTGCTGTGGACGGGGCGGTTTCGTTTCTTGTGATTCCAAAAACCGGGCTATCAAAGAAGTTTTTAACCTTTCGTACTTTCCTATGTCTAGAGGTTTGGAGACGATATCCGTCACCTATTGGAACGTCGCTGTATCTAGACCGCCGGTAACGGTGTAATATTTACTCGCGTCCGCTTTAATGTAATGTGTGTGGAATTGTGGTTCAATCTGTACAAACCACAGGGTAGGATCGGCTGGTCAAAACGGTGGAAGCTTGATCTGTTCAATTTCGTCGATGACGCTTCTGCTAGCTTGGCTGACTTGCACCAAAGGTTTCAGACACTTTGATCCTATTTATTAAAGAAATTGAATAACAAAAAAGCTATCTACTTTTGAAATTCTATTTTATCAGTAATATGTGCAGTGTGTGTAACGTAATCAAATGGACAGACTGTCTTACAGGCTTTTGCTTACTTATTTGCTACTTTTTACTATGACATTGTTTAGTGAATTAGTACACTGACAAGAAAATAATGTTTTATTATATACTCTAGATCACTTTTATTATTTTATTCAGTGTTTTAAATACGAAAAAAACAACCTTGTTTCAAAGAAATGTATAGGTATGTCGAGTTTATCATGGTGTAAAGATTATTCTGGTTGGGGTGAGTAATCTACTTGTATTTGGCAGTTTGGAATTGGTTTTGTATAATTTCGTAGTACGCGATTAATTGTTTTGAGCAACGGATAACTTCCACAACCGCAAACGTTATCAAAGTCTTCAGCGTTCAACGACCAAATCATTGCACCTCCTAGGCCCATGCTTTTGATGTATTCCGATTTGCGCTGCATCATAGCAATGTCATCAAAAGACAGCCATTGGTTTTCAAAATAAGCGTAAGGACCCATCGTTTTTTTCTCATCTTGCACTATCGTCCATTCTTTGGTTACGAGTTTGCAAATCTAGAAAACAAACATATCTTGATACATTATACGAGTGATCAATAAAGTAACACATACCTCAAAATTAGAATAAGGTCGTCCCCCATTAGTCAGTGCATATAAACCGTTTTTATTACTATCAGTTAACGTAAAGTATTGTCCAAATGTAGCCATACCCATTATAAGTTTGTTTCTGTCAGCTCCCTTATCAATATAATAATGAATTGTGAAATTCTAAAAAATAACAATTTTAAACCGTTTCAGTTACTCTAGACCTTTTCAACTTACACTATTAGTCTCAACGTTTTTATCGTCATCATGAACGTACAAAGAAGCTACGTGTCCAGTAACACCAGTCCAATGGCCCTGATAATTAAAACACATAACGGTAATCCAGTCTAAATAACGTGAGAGCGTTGGTACATCGTAGCCAGAATCCGCATCAATTTTTCTACGAGAAACGTGAGCCGATAGCAACAAATTCCTCGGTGCGAAAGCATCGTGTAATTCTTTTATAAAAGCTGCAAAAGCTGGTTTGTCCGATTCGGGACCTTTATTGCAATAACCCTAAGAACACAAGGAAACAGTATTAATAGACTTTGTTACTAACATGAGTGTTTGGTAAAGGTAATACTTACATGCCAACACTTAGGATAAAACCACGCTAATTCGAGACCATCAAAATTATTATCCCGAATATATTCAATCGCGTTAGCTATAAATTTCTTTCTAGCTGTAGGATCGTTAATCAGCCGCGAGTATTTTTCTTTTATGGATTCGGTCCAACCGACAAATCCAAGAACAACTTTGATTCCTTTTGTTCTCAGAGCAGTTATGTTTTTGTAGTAGTCTATAAAAAAAGAAACGATTAATTATGTATAAAATAAATATACAAAACAACATTATATTACCTTTTTCAGTTTCTCGTAGATCATCCTCCGGTTTTAGGGTAAGATTTATCTCGTCAAGTATCGCATACACATATACGATGTGTGTACAAAGATCTGAATCGATGTTATTTGGCAAAAACTTTGCGATCCCTTCAAGCATTCTTGCACGCCCTTCAAGGTAGCATACAACTTTAAATGGGGAATTTCGGTCTACCACTGAAGCTTCAGTTGTTGGATGTGGTAATGTTACTTGTTCTGAAGTAGATATCACAGGCGTTGATTCTTCTGATTGCTGCAACAAAGGAAACTAACTTCATAATATAAGATGCAGGATCACTTTCACTGTTTGTGTATAGGTAAGAAGTTAATGAAAAATACAGCACCAAAGTATACATCACTTTTCCATTCTTTCAAATTCTGTTATTAAATGTCTGATTTCAGACTTCAAATATCTTTCTAAAATGATGCCTATAGTTTTACAGAGTGCTTTTAAATAGCTTTTTCGACCAACAAACAGGCTTCTAAGGCGAATGTTAATTCTAAATCTCCAGAAAATCCTTTGTCGCGGCAATTAAGAAGCTGGCCCTTCTCAGGGAGAAACCTGAGACGCTACCAAAGTCAGCAACCGAAACGTCGCGACAAACTATCGCAACAGAGTGTGGCAATAGCCCAATTAACACCTCAAATGAGAATGCACACCCATCAACTTTTAGACAAAATTTGAACACTCGGTTTGGGCACGAAGTCAAAAAATGGTTTAGAGAGCTTGAAAAGACCTTACGCAAGCTCGCGCAAGAGGAAAACCACCTAACATTCCTCTGCAAATACAGAGAGAATAAGGTAATCCCGAAAGGTTTACCCCTGAAAACTTCGATACATAGCCGACGATCAGCCAAAATTGCAGAAAGAGTCAGCGAAGGATAAATCAGCATCGTTTTTCGAAACAAAAATACGTCCAGAAATGCGAGCACTATATTAAAAATAGGGTGACCGAAGAGGACTACACACGTATAGAGTTACCTATATCAAGAAGCTATCATAAAACCAAAGAAAAGCACAAAGATGTTCAAACACGAAAACTGGAAAGACTGGTGGAAGAGAACAACAGAAACACGCCAGTCAAGATTCACAGCAAACACACGGTCATCAATATATCTAGAAAGGAACTGAATGACGTCAGGAAATCAGTCCTAGACAGAGGCCTAAATTACGCGGTAACGCCAAGGTATATTCCGAAAATAGATTTGATAACTGCAGTTGAGAAAACAACCTGCAAATTAAACCCAGAAAAAGCCGAAGAGTATAGATATAGGATAAAGCTGTACTGGACAAGAAGAGAAAGGTAAAGCAAAACCTTACCAAAGAAGAGATAAGAACGGTCAACTCACTAAAGAAGACAGTTCGATTAAGATCCTTCCCGCTGGCAAGGACATCGCAACTGTGGTTATGGACACGAAAACTTACGATGGTAAGATCCAAGAACTGCTAGATGGGGGCAGGTACAAAAGATCCTACGCAATCAATAGAACGACAAATATACCGAACGCTGTTCAGACGTGAAGAGGAGCTCTCGACCCAAACGCGAAGCAAACTAACTCCGCACTATAGTAAGCAGGAAAACATCTCTGGGGCCGATTGTGAGCTCGAGAAACTCTCCTTGTCATGAACTAGCCAGATTCCTGTTGGACGTAATAACTCCACTGGCTGGAACAACCCAGTCAGCAGTCAGAAATATTGAACACTTTATCGAAACAATTAAAAACCTAAGACAGACCCTAATGACGTCCTGGTTAGCGTCCAGCCTATTCCCAAATATCCCAACAGATGAGATTCTGAATATCGTTAGAAGCAGCATTAACAATAATTGCTGCCATTCTGTCTGAAACGCCAGTTTGGTCATAGGCCTCAGCCAGATATGGCATTTCGAGTCTTATTTGAGAAATTGTGATGTCTTCTTGTTCTACCTCTTGTTCTTCTTCTGGATATAAATATTTTTCTCCGGATCCACTATCTATAGACGATGCAGAGGATGGCAACGCGCTTGAAGTAGTAACTTGAATTTCTGCTAGTCTAGCTTTTTTACTTCTCTTATCAGCGTTCTCACTACGCTACAACCTTTCTTTAAGTGCACGCGTAGTTTGGAGGTCAACAGTTCTAAGTATCATTCTTTGAGCAGTTGTCTGATCAGTCCAAAATTGCCTATTGTTCATAGGTGCCTTAATTTTGCAGCGGCAAGACGAGAATAATTTACATTTGCACACACAGCTATTAAAGATTTCCTTTTTAGCAGTGTCTCTAAACTTAGTAACTGTTTTTGAATTATGTAGGTTGCCTTCATCTTTTTTACACCTTTTCTTTTTAATTTTCCATGACGAGATGTTATTTTATGCATTGTCTGTTGTTCGGAAACAACTGGGAGTGAACTCTTTGCCCATTTGTCTTTTAGGTCTTTAAGTAAAGGCAGGTGGATCTCGGCTGTACTAGAATTTCCATTATTTTGTTGGATTAATTGAGACCGGTAAAATATTAAAAAGTAAAAAAAGTACAAATGTATAAAAAAAATGAAAAGAAATAGAAGAGGATGTTGGCGGAGGTGGTAGAAAAGGGTGTCGGTGGCTTGTGTATTGCCTCAGATTTTAATGATTCATTGCAGGACCAACCTGGAAAGCGCAGCAGTCGGCGGCTCCTTCTCAGCACAGCGTCGTAAGGCGAAATCTGTGGAGATGCTCTAAATTGGGCCTCTCAATTCAAGGAGCATCTACAGCATGGTGAAGGAAGCTTTCAGCGACCAGAGATTCCAAATCCTAATAAGCTCGTTTTTTAAAGCTTACTTATGGAACAGTCAATTCTCATATGTGGTATACTTCAAGACCAAGACTGTAATGAAGCTTACTTCCAAGAGGCTCCTCAAGGGCCAACCCTGAAAGGGCTTGTCTGGTATTCGAAAAGATCTTAAATCGGGGAAGGGAATGGGAGAGAGGTCAACGGACTCAAGCCAAAAGCGACACTTTTGTTTTCTTTTAGCAGGTATGCTAGTGTTCCAGGCGGAGATTTTTGCCATCCTTTGTGCACACGAGAACCTCCAAAAAGCGCATTAGTATATTCCAGGTAGCTTTTCAGACTTGGTTCTAAAGTGCCATCGCTCCTAGCCGCCTTGTTCCAAAAGAATATAGTGGCTTTCATATGGGTTCCAAGCCATTCTGGCGTAAAAGATAATGAGAGGAATAGATCAAATCAATTTGACTAACTATACCAGTTACATCTGCACTTCTAGCATATTATGCAAAAGTATTTTTCTAGAAAGTAGCATATTTTGTAGTGATTATCTAGAGGTTTAGATTTTCTAATTATCATTAAGTTGGTTGTAATTAGTGATCACAATTTGTTTAATTTATCATAGTTGTCGGCAAATTAGAAAAGGGTGAAAAATAGAATTTTGATTTCCAGAATACAATCCGAATGTCAAACTTAGAAGCTTCACGTCAGTAAAAAATCATAGAAAAACCTTCATGATGAACTTTTTAAGGAAAAAACTAAACTTTACTGAAGATATGACTTTTCTTATTCTGTTTTTAAAGATTCTCGAAATAATAATGTTAACTTTTAAGATCTTTCGCTAACTTAGCGATAACAAATTTCTCAGCGGAGAAAGTTATAACTAGTTTGCTAAAGTCTAAAGTTTTTTCTGATGCGTTGCTGATTGCATTTCTGACTCGCTAGAGATTATTGTTAGGAATGCAAGAATGGCGTTTAAATGATAGATTAAAGGCAGAGTAGCTTTATATAGATTTGTTATTGTCTTTACTTACTCTCAAATCTGGACTATAACTAGAAATACAGTGATACTTACACTTGTGGAATCTTGTGATGAACCAGACCGGACTGTCACAAAGAAACAATAAATTGTAGTATATTGAAGAAGGAATTACATTTTGATACTTACCACAGTAAAAATTCGAAACTGTCTTATGTACTGTGGTTATACCAAAAACATTAATCATCTCTAGGTTTAAATAGAATGGTCGTTGAGTGTCATTAACATAGGAATTCCTATCAAGAGTTCCCAAGCAACTCATCTTTTCAGTATCTTTGTGGTAAATTACGTTTGGACATTTATTTGGATGTGACAATATTAGGTCATTATCGGAACTAACATCACTAAAACATAATTACTAGATTTTTTTGTTTGATAACATAAAAATAAAAACGTACTTGTTATCATTGTCAGGAAAGTAGTACTTTACATCATAAGTTATATCAACATAGCTTTTGGGTTGTGTCCATGTACAAATGAAATTATCCTGATTGTAACTGATGCAATCGATGTCGGTAACAAACAATGGTCTTGCTAAAGATAGAATCCATAGATTATTTCATTTAAAATAAAAATGAAAACTAAGACCTTACCATCAACAACAACGATGTTCAAACAAATAGGTTTGGTATAATCTTTCAACCTGCATTCATACAGTGATTCTGATTTAGGAGGCTTTTTGACGTGTAACCTAACAGCAGTTCCACTTAATACTTGAATCTATAAGGAGAGTTGGTGACTTCTCAAGCATTTCTTCTGTTTCTTTTATACATACCATATCATTTGGTAGTAATTCATTATCACGAGTGAAATAGATATTGTTGCTAAGATTTCTGTAATGTTCCTCGTTTAAAACACAATTCAAATTGAAAGAGTCACCATGTTTGATATAAAGTTTATTACTATTCCGTTCCGCATCTGAAAAGTTTCATTATGGTATATTTACAAGTAAAGTTTTGTATAAATGAAAATACTTACAATTAGTTGTTGAGTGTGTCGTACAGTGTCTTTCGGATATTGTATCTGTTGCTATAACTGCTAGTAGGATACTTAAAAATAAAATCTCATACAACCAAGAATTTCCTGTCATATTTGCAATTTACAATCTAAAATTATAATAAACAGAAATATAAAAAAATTAAAAAGTTCTAGTATGTAAATTAGCAAAACGAACTTTCAGGCTGCGAACTATTGCAATTAATTTTGTTACCTCAAAAAAAGAACAGATATGTAGGTAGAAGTTGTATTTCCTGTATTTCCTCTACTATATCCTTAACGTTTTTAAATCACGCCACAATTAGCGGGTTTCATTTGTTTTACTTTGTTGTGTATAAAGATGTTATCAGGAAAGAAGAAAACATAAAGCACAGTCACAGCCGAAAGTTTAGTAAGAATCGTATAGTGTCTCTGTTTTATTTATAAAAAAAGATAAACTTCAGGCAATAACATATTGCTAGTGATAAATCCACTTTATCAACTAAACAAATCCTCTTGGCTTTAGCATATAAAAATTCCAAGAAACTGCAACTGCTATCGTAAAACCGGTATTAAGAAATCCCCGATTTGAAGATCTGTTTAGTCGTTTATTTTCTCTGATAGGTAGTGGTCATTATTTATCAAAAGGTCGGTGTTCTGCATCGTCTCGTGCAATGTATTATAAATATATATAATATAAATATAATTTCTTATATTTAGCAGTCTGTGAAAATAACCGAAAGGTTCTTTTGGCGGCAAAAGAAATTAAATCTATAATTTAAACAAAGCCATTAGATGGTAGTTGTGTTTACACAGTACATTTTAGTGTCGCAAGGTTTTTCTTTGGATTATGTAAAGCGATAAAAATAGTTTATATGTCCTAATAAATATTTTATTTAATCGAAACATTTTTTGTACATATATATATATATATAGCTCGTATACAGGGTGTCCTCAGATAAGGTTTAGAATAGGTGTAATGAATAAAAAATTTGAAGATACGAAGAAAACTTATTCTTTATAACAGTTTTTGCTTACTTCAAAAGTAACTTTTGTCGAGTTAAAAAAAACAAAATTTTATACGGGGTGTTCAGTAACTAACTTTTATGTACAAACCAAAATACAAATTAAACAACATCTCAAATGAAATAATCTACTGTTGCGTCTCAATTAGTCCACCACCTATTCCCTGATACAATTCCAGCCTTCTTCTCAACTCGAGGAAAACAGCCTCTCAAACCATAGCACTTAATAACAAAATTACGTTGTTCCAATGTTAACATTTTGATTACTTTTTGAATGACAAACTTAAAATGAAGTATTTGCTTAACAAATTAATTTAATCTGTGCACTACTTTAGAACATAAAAGTTAATTTTTTAAACACCCCGTACAGAATTTTGCATACTACAAAGAGTACATGGAAGAATAAAGTTTTGTCAAAAAGTTGAAATGAGTTCATAATGCTCCCGTTTGAATTTAAGACTAATTTGTACTGAAATGCATTTTTGTTATAAACCTATTTTACTTGCATATTGTCCATAAATCTTGAGAACTCGTTGTGAACTTCGCAGAACTCTTAAGAACTCAACATATTCGGCTCGAAACTTCTTTCTTCTGCTTCAAACTCATCAGAACTTTTTCGCTGTACCTAGTACTGAGGAGTTTTCAACAGATTCCACAGACTTCTCAAATTCTGGTCTGAACACGAAGAGTTCTAACGAGTTGTGAACAACGCGCAGGAGTTCTGATGAGTGATATGTTTTATGAATAAAGTTCTAAAGAATGCTAACCAGAATAAAGAAGTTTTTGTAGAAGACGAAGAGTTCTAAAGAGTTTTGGGCAAAATGAAGAAATTCTGTGCAGAACACGAAGAGTTTTGAGTAGAACGAAAAAGTTGTAAAGAATGATCGACAAAAAACGAAGAGTTTTCGTTAAAACATAAAGAGTTTTTAAAAGTCCAGAGCAGATCAAGAGAGCGCCGAAGAGTTTAGGAACTGCGAAAGAGTTTTGAGAAGTTGTCACTGAAACACAAAGAGTTCTGATGAGTTTTGCCCTTGGTCTTTGGAGAGAAATAAGTATTCTCAAGAGATCTGGCAAAACAAAAGAGTTTGGACATGTTTCAAACAGAATAAAGATGTTCTCAGAATTTCTGAACGAAAGGTGGAATTCTGATGCATTCTGTTCAAAAAGGAGTCCTTATGAGTTTACGAAATGTGCTAGGCAGGCCACAAGGTGGTCAGTATATGAGAGTATGTAATTATTCCTAAAACGTTTCAGAACTTAACTATTAGTTTTATGCTGGCAGGACGGTCAACGTATTACTTTTTTTTAGTGTCCATTAGTTCATGTTTGGGCTATTTTCGTATATTAAGTTTTTTTAATTATTTTTTTAGAACTCTTGGGATAACCTATTGAAATATGCAGAGTTCTTTAGTTTAAACTCAGAACACTCAATCTTTGTCTGGTTTCTTGAACATTTGCCCGCAGCTTTAAGTAAGGGATCGTTTTTTCATGTTTTAATTTTAGCATTATTTTAGCAGAACTCTGGGAGTAATCTATTGACAACTACCGACCATTCAATAAATGCCCACCAACTTCACACCAATGCTATAATTCTATAAAAACATTTATTTTTTAAGCTGGAATTGGACAGTACTGGAAATCGTACCGCTTGCTTGCTGCAAAATGCATAAATTATAATGCATTTCCGTCAAAAGTCTCACTTAATGAAATTAAAGAAGTTTTCAAAAAATGATTGTATCTTACATTATTTATCATAAATATTACATTTATTTATTTTACAATAATGCATTCCAACTAAAATGAAAAAATTATAACATTGATAAAAATGCATTTCGGCACAAATTAGTCTTAAATTCAAATATGAGAATTACGAGCTTAGATCGACTTTTTAACTAAAATCTATTTGTCTATCTACTGTTTGCAATATGCATGTGGTACAATTTGCACTATTATGCATTATGCAAATTACTTTCTCAATATATTACTCTCCGCTGATGACAAAGTACTTACAGCACCAAACGAAAATGACCTACAAAAGCAAGTATACCTATTAAATAAAATATTAACAGACTATGATGGAAAAATATCAATTAAGAAAACAAAGACAATGGTGCACTGGGGAAAAGATGGTATAAAAACTAAAATAATACTACGAAACACACCCTTAGAACAAATATCACATTTTAACTACTTGGGATGCGACATAATTTACAAACACGAGAAAGATTATAGAAATAAGATCAATAAATACCAATCAGTATGTGGAGTCATAGCAAAAACATTTAAAAATAAAGCAAGATTAGACACACAGATACGACTATACAAAGCTTTAGCAGTTCCAGTTGCATTGTATGGTAGCAAAACATGGGTACAAACAAGAAAGGAAACCGAAGCTCTAAGAACAGCTAAAATGAAATTTCTAAGACGAATACAAGGAATCACAAGAGAAGACAGAATAAGAAATGATACAATAAAAAATGAACTAAAAGTAAAATCATTAGAAGAGAAAGCAAGAATGTATAAACAAATATGGGTAGAACATTTAAACAGAATGGAAGAAACAAGAATACCAAACATCATCAGAAGATATAACCCCAGAGGCCGACGAAGTATCGACAGACCAAGAAAGCGTTAGTGAAGCGGAACAGGTCAAGACCTAAACCGATAAAGGATACGACGACGACGAGTTTGCAGTTAAAAAAATTATTTATAACAAAAATGCTTTTGGGTACAAATTAGTCTTAAATTAGTTCTGTGCAATCATGCAAAGTGTTTCGTAGTTGGTGAAAGTGGGGGTGCTGGCTTGAGTCAAGTTAGCTTCCCACTTTTCAAAACGGTATTCTGGCTAAACAGCGTGGGTACAAATTTTAACTTTTTGGGTACAGATTAGTCTTAAATTAGTCCTAAATTATAGACTAATTTCTTTTTCATTTTCGGAAATTTTTTCGTTTTATTTTATTACATACCCGTAGGGTATTAAATTACATTTCCCTATATAATTTATTACGCACCGTTAATAATTTTTAGTTTATAATGCTCCGATTAATACCAGTGTTATTTATTATAACTTAATATTTCACACCTTTGCTACTTATAAAATGCCCTCGCTTTTCAAGAATTCGCACTAATCCGGCTGTAGCTTTAAGTTGTTAAGGAGGTACAGGACCTTAGTGAAAATGATGAAAACATCATGAAATTTTGAGGATAAATAAAAATATATATAATATTTGTTGTCTGAAAATTTCAGCGACCTAGGGTTTATAGTTTTTTTTTATAAAAAGATATTTAAAATAGCCAATTTAACATTATAACAGCATATCAGACCCCACGCGTACCTATATATATCAATACTGTTAGCTATGAAAATATGGTGACACTGCTCTGAAAAACTACATGTGCATAAAAAAAAAATTCGAAATTATTAAAAAAAAATTATCTCGAGGATTCTTATTTATAAAAATAATTAACTTTAAAAAACACTAATTTTTAAAAAGCAGTCGGCCATATTTAATGTGGGTTATGTTGACGGCAACGGCGCCACGGTGGATGAGAGGGAAATTCAAAATTTAAGGAGATCGTATTTCAAAAAATAAATGTTAAGGTTTTTAAAAAACTTTTATTATATATTATAAAACATAACAAAATTAAAAAATAATTCGTAATAAATAAATTAAGGCCCACTTTTTTTAATTTTGCAGAAATAATTAAACGTTTTATAAAATTGTAGTTCTTAAATTATTCAGATAATTCAATAATTTAGTGATAACGTTTTTTGACTTAGACACTCAAACTTTACCATTTTCATCTTTTCCCAATCGCCATCTTCACGAAATGTCTTCACTAAATCATTATAACTTATGTCAGCTTCTGCTAATTTCTTTTTCATTCCAGCTGACATACAATTTCCTAATGGAATTAAAGTTTTCAATATTTTAGCTGATTTCTCTGCATTTTGAACGCTAGCAATGGAATGATCCCAAGTTATTTTACGATCTATTATTTGCTCGTCAGTAATTTTGAGATGTTCAACGATTTTTACTAACATTAAAACATCATATACAGCATTATGAGCACCATCAGCAGAAATATTAAGCCATGCAGCTAGACCAGTTAAAGTGCACTCTCCTTTTCCTTCACGACTTGTCACTGATTTGATGAGAGGCAGAGTATCTGCAAAATCTACAACAACCGACCCAAACTCATCGATCATAGACATTTCTTTCACAGAATTAATAAGAATAGGTGCATCAAATTTACAATTGTGAGCAACTAAAACAACAGGATGCTTTAGTTTCATAAGAAAATTACGAAAGGCATCCAAAGCTAATCTGAGTGGGATCGATGGTACTCGAGTGCTATTGAGCATCAATTCACCTTTTACATTGGTTAGACCATTAGCTTCAGAAGCTTGGGGTACTATTTCTTGTATAGGGTTTATATAACAGAGAATGTTGACTTATTGCATTGTGCTGCAATTTGGAGAATGTCGGAATGCTTAGAAAAGCTCGACTTTTCCAAATCAAAAAATACCGCAACGGAGTCGGAAGGTGATATTCCATCATCTTTTTCAACAATATCTTCATTTACACCATCAGTATTAAGAATTGAGTCATGAGCTACATTTGCAGAGAGTAATCCCATATTGGATTCGTATTGCGCCCCTTCCATATCTTCTTTATTCTTCCGGAGATTAGCACGTTGTTCTTTTAAAAATAAACGCCTTCTTTTGAATTCTCGACGCTTCGCATTTAAATATCGTCGTTTTGCAATTTTCGACCTCTTATCAATATACTTTGTAGTATGGACACCTGGAGATAAAAGTCTTTTTTTGCAGCTGCCTGAATATATCCCTCGCCGATATTTTTTCCACCAATAGCACAACCAAATCGAAAGTCACCAAAAGCCGTTTGAGAATAGCATCGAGACTTCAGGTAATGACTAGCCATGGTGGCATTTAGACTTTCATTTGACTGGCTAGATGCACCAGCAGCAAATCGTTCCACATTATCTGCTAATTTATCAAATATGGTTTTTAAATCTTCAAATAATTTTGGACTTTGGAAACCACCTTTTATAACTCGGTGTTCATAAGTTGTTGGATTTTTTGCATACCTACACCAATCACCACAATTACTGATTGTTGAAGGTATGGTTAGGAATATTTCTCAAAGAATTCGCTATTTCTGTACAATTTCCTGCATTTCTAGAAATCGCATAAGTAAAGCAACGATGTAGATAAGCTATCGAATCATTTTTTAATTTTTTATGTTCTTTAGCATGTTTATAAATCGTGTTTGTGACACCCCGACTAGTATGATTTTTATCTGATAATTTGATAACTTGCGATTTAGTTGCTGCTTGAACTGCGGCAATCGTTAAGCTATCATCGTCTCCAATTAAGATACCTACCTCCATATTTAGGTCTTTAAATATAGTACTATTAGAAGTCATACAAGCAACAGCAAATGGTTCCATAGCTTTCGCACTTCCAATAAAATTAAGTCTGCAGTCATGATCGGATTTCAGTTGACCAAGTGAGCACTTTCTACAACTGTGATTTGTAGTGAGATACTCAATTGCTTTACCGGTTTCTCTGCCTAATAATGCACCATAGCCATTTTTGCTATCATATGTACGTCCGCATCCTTTGGTACTGTAACCAATGTCATATGATCCAGCAACACGTACAACACCATCATTTCTTTCAACTTGATTATTAACATCAGTCTCAACAATCATCATAGTTTTCTCAATTTGTAACGGGAAGATGCTCAATAGTATGCACAAGTCCCGTCCAGACCAATGGTACATGTTAAATCCCGTAGCTCATGCCGCAGATGGGGTGGATTCTCAAATAAACTTGGCTAATCTCTCACAAAGAGAAGCTCGCTGATTTCCAAAACTCTTATTAAACTAATAGATGGTCGTAAAAGAGGGCGCCAGCAGTCGTAGATCGAAGGGTTCTGATGGTAGGTCACGCGACTACTCGTGAATCCGACACCCTGTATATAGGCTTCTTGCGAAACCTCACCCTGTGTGTAACTTACCTCGTGGAAGCTTTATTAAAACTCGCTTTAACATTTCACCAATGAGACTCAATACACAAAATAAACACTGTATAAGCACAAGGAAGTCCTCTGAAGATTTCCTTCTTTTTCAAAAAAAGAAGATCCAAGAAAGAAATACCAGTTTAATATATTTACTTCTCTCTTGAACAAAGGTATCTGACCTTTAATTGAAATTTAGACTAAGCACCACCGTGCTTTTTAATAGCCAAACGAACAAAGTAACGAAATTAACGCTGCTTATCTGGACCAGAAATCCACTTACAAAAAAACATAAAACGTCAATAATCGACCTTTCTTATATTTATTAAAACAATAATAAAAATGGATTAAACACCCACAAACAAGAATATAAAAAAACAAAATAACACTACAAAAGAATATCAATAAAGGGTATGAATTAATTTCTTCACTGGAGAACAAAGTTGATACACAAATAAGAAAATAAAAGTAAAAAAAAACAAGTTATTACAATAAACAAAAAGAAAATTTTGAAATAGCAACAAATAAACTTTATATCTAATAACAAAAAAAACAGTAGTCAAAAGTTATTATTTATGTTGCAATAATTTAACCAACACCAGCTAAAATTACCTGGGAACGTTCCTGTTACAAATTAGTTAAAAATATTGATCATGAATATTATAATTTAATGAGAAAATACGAAACTAATCTTGCCTAAGCAAGGTTTTCGTATGGAATATTTCACAAATTCCACGTTTTCCTAGTCTTTTATCAAATGAAACAATCATAAGAACTCAAATAACAAAACAAAACAGGTCTTTCTTACTATAACGGCAATCTTCCTTCCAGGTGATATATGCAGGTCTCTGATTTTCACGACAGCAGCTAATCCACGTGGTATTTGACGCAAAATTTCACGTTCACCAATGTTCAAGGGAACTTAGGTTTCAACGAACAATCACTGTTGTTAACAATAACCAAAAAGCACAAGGACAGAATCTAAGTGTTTATACACAAACTGTAAAAGTAACTAAAACCACTTTGAGTCTCAAACGCTCTTTAAATTTACTTAGTTCATTCGGATCACAGAGCTTCCAAGATGTAAAACACACAGATCGACGCTTTACGGGGCGGGAAGTTTCTGTTCTCGACAGACCCTTTAACGTTGCACCAACGGAACCAAAATTGTTGCGTTTCTACCCTCTACAATTTCTGCTTCCTGGAGGACACCAGCGTAATTATATTTGGGCTATACATTCCCCACGATAACGAAATTTATAAGCCTTGCTGTTGGCAAACAAACCACTTTCTTCCGCGACTATTGCGCGTCTCTGACACGAAGAAATTACGATTTCTTCAGTCCGATCTCTTTTTTTTGCTAAGAGGATCGCTTCACTTAATTTGGTTTGAATCCAATTAGGGGATGTAGAGGTAAACGTCGAAAATTATCACACGTTGGTTCAAGTTAACAGCTATCAACGTAATGCCTAACCTCTGCGTTTTTTGTTACGCAGTTCGTACTTACGGAAGTGGGGTTAAAAAGTCGGATATACACCCTAACAGATTCTCTGAGGCTAAGATTCTGTTACATGAGTGGCTCCGATCCCATTATGCAGTGCACCTGAAAAAATATTATGCATGTATACACCTTTAATTATTTTTTATTTTCAATTTACTATCCAATAGCAATTTTGGAATTAATCTCGAAACGTCGTTTTCGTGTACCATTACTTGTCTCTGCATGCTGCTTCTCAGTGGACACAAGATTATAAATATTACAAACTTCCCTAGTAGCACAATAAGGTAGGAACTGTATAGGTTGCCGAGTCCGTTACTAGGGAATGAAACGCTAATTCTGGGTCTAAACTGTGTAGGCATCGTGATCAGATCTGGTGTAGGAACCGTTTAGTATCTGTATGGCATAGCATAGCATAGCACATACAGTTTCTGTGCCGTACAACCGCATCAATCCGAGTCAGTTACAGCGCCATCGTTTGGAGACATAAGAAATCAAAATTTAAGCTTGTCAACAGATGGCGTTGTTGCAAGTTCGGATTTACATTGGTATTCCTATATAGGAACTGTATGGCTAAGCGGAATCGATTTAATGCAGTTAAATAACTTTAGTGTTGCAATAATTAGTGAGTTAATTGACAGATTTAATTAATATTTTGTTCTATAAACTTACCTATATCTTATTAAGCTTTTATTTTTGGTTTGATTACTTACAAATAAAGTTTTATTTCTATTAAATTTATAATTTACATCTAGTAGAAAAGACAAGATAAATTAAGACGACATAAATGAAATATTTTATTATAGAATAAACATAACACATGTACAACATAAAATATTTAAAAATTAACAAACCATACTACTTACTAATAATTAAGCTTCACGTACTTACTCTTATATACGCACATATGTACCTAAATGTAAGTTTATGCAGTTTTAAAACGCAGGTTGAGTTGGGTTTTTCGAGATAGATTATAATACTGATTTACAAAAAATCCGAACACTCAAACATTTATAATTTTTTATTTGTTAAATTTCTATCGTGAGAAACCTATTTAATTATTAAGATTTCGTTGTTAAATTCGTCCTACGTACTATTTGTTTCACTTTTGTACCTAAATTTAATATGAATTATACATTACATATCTCCAAGTTCCATTGCAAACTACTAACATTTCCGGGGTGTTCCTATTTTTTTAACGCAGTATAGATTGTGTCTTTTTTTTGTTTAACTACAACACGCACCAGATTTTAAACTTGAAACTCAAACGATTTTTCTAACAATTTGTCAAGATACCAATAACACCGCACTCACCACTGGTTTAAGCATCTCTCGGTCTGTGGTCGCCTTAAATAAATTTCCCATGAACCATATCTGAAATAAAATTATTAAAAGCTTTTAAAAACTTAGTGATAAGTAGTGTTACTAATATACAATTATTTGCAATGTTAAATGAACAATTACAAAGCAACTGCTACGTATTTTTCTGAATTTAAGCATTAAAAATAAAAATAATATTCATAATATTCCAAAAGACAACTTACTTCTATGAAGACTTAAATCTGTCTGAAAACATTTTACCCCTCATAGTGTCATTATCCAAGGTCGCTCATTTACTTGTTTCTAACGGTTTTTCTCCAGCACAAGATCAGTAGAAGTGTAGAATTTTTTTTTAAATTACGAGAAGGAACAACAAAAACCGGCATATAACAGGCGCGTAGGTAAAGGGGTCTAAATGTGACACATCACTATGTTTTTTAAATTCATACTGAAATCATTAACTGATCATTTTAAAAGTTATAGAAAAACGTAGTTGACTAGATTTTTATTGCTTTACTGCTTTCTCCTTTACCTATGTCCCATTTAAATTGCAATATTAGCCCTACTGTCAAATGGCAACACATTTTTTCCTTTTTTTCATTAGACGAGATAGATTATATCACTCATTTTAAATTTTTTAAAGTTTGATCAGCTTCAAATATTATAGAATTCTTGGTAGTGTACGAAACTTCACAATTTTTAGATGTTTGCAGCAATTTGCTGTAGGTCAGTGAGTTTCATGACAGGAAAGAAGGTTAAAAAGAACCGGCTGGCAATAACTACCTGCTCAAAAATGCAAAAGAATTTGGCAAATCATAAACATAATCACATTTGCCTTTATATAAAAACATACATAGTGTTGCCGTCAGTAACCTGTAATTAATAATTTGCCATTACCATTTCTACTTAAAAATCACAATAATTTAGTACAATAACGGAATTACGTTAAAAATTGATGTACGAGGGCTGTTTGACGGAAGCGTGACTTTCCGCTAGATGGCGCTGATATCGGTAAATCGAAAACATTAGCATATACGTCAGTCTTTTAGAGGCTTAACCTCCAAATTTCATGTCAATCTGTGAAATAGTATACATTTGACAGTTATAGAAATCAATTAAGTTTGTGCTATTTTGTAAATATGGAAAAACGTGAATTTCGTGTTTTAATTAAACATTATTTTTTACGTGGAAAAACAGTGAAAGAAACTGAGGAGAAATTACGGAAATATTACGGTGAA
This sequence comes from Ignelater luminosus, assembly GCA_011009095.1. Classification (NCBI taxonomy): domain Eukaryota; kingdom Metazoa; phylum Arthropoda; class Insecta; order Coleoptera; family Elateridae; genus Ignelater; species Ignelater luminosus. The sequence continues at coordinate 55,033 of VTPC01002027.1, forward strand.
TCTGCTCCATCGCATGGAATGGTTTCCAAGTGGTTTAATTCATTTAAAACTGGCCGTATGAGCACTGATGATGGTGAACGCTCCGGGCCCTTACAAACGGTCACTACTAAGGAAATCGTTGACAAAATCCATAATATGGTAATGGCTGATCGACGTTTGAAAGTGCGCGAGATAGTTGATGCTGTTGGCATCTCAATCGAACGGGTGCATAATATTTTACACGAACATTTGCATATGAAAAAGGTATCAGCAAGATGGGTGCCGCGATTACTCACAGTGGACCAAATGAGAATTCGTGTTCAACTTTCAAATCAATGTTTGGTCATGTTACAACGTAATCCAGTTGAGTTTTTTCGCCGATATGTGACTGTTGACGAAACCTGGATCCACCACCACACCCCTGAGACAAAGGAACAGTCGAAACAGTGGATTTCACCAGACGAACGTGCACCAAAGAAGACTAAAATTGGTCACTCGGCTAATAAGGTTATGGCGACTATTTTTTGGGATTCTAAAGGCATAATCCATATTGACTATTTGGAAAGGGGTAAAACAATAACTGGCCAATATTATGCTGATTTATTGACCCGTTTTGATGTTATCTTAAAGAAGAAACGCCCACATTTGGCACGTAAGAAAGTGCTCTTTCATCACGACAACACCCCATCTCATTCATCCGCAATTGCGACCGCTAAATTGGTACAATTACGCTACGAATTGCTTCCCCATCCACCATACTCACCGGATCTGGCCCCAAGCGACTTTTTTCTATTTCCGAATTTGAAAAAATCTCTCGCAGGAAAAAAATTCACATCAAATGCAGAGGTTATTGCTGCAACGGAGGCCTATTTTGACGAGTTGCCAAAAGAACATTTCTCAGACGGCTTAAAGAAATTGGAAAGTCGTTGGACTAAGTGTGTAGCACTTGAAGGGAACTATGTTGAAAAATAATAAAAAAAATCTAGGCTAAACCTGTTTTTTATTGAAATGTCACACTTCCGTCAAACAGCCCTCGTATTTCTTATTTGTCATTTATCCGATATAGTCCAGGAAGGGTGTATTCGTTTAATTATTTGTAATTCTGGGTACAAGCTTGCCAGATAAAATAAATACCTAGCGTAAAAAATTAGAAATTTATGAAAAATACATAAATTCTTTTAGAGATTTATAACTAGTTTTGGTATAATTAATAAAATCGATATTTAGATTCAAATGAACTAGTTTTATCTGCATCTCTCTTACCACTATGAGCTTCGAATGGTAGTAATACATTGTTTAATTAGTTTTTGTATAAAAAATCAGTCGAGGCTTTAAATGAAAAATGCGATAACTTTATTATCGAATTAAGTAAGGCAAGAACTTTTGTTTCTTGGGAAATTAGATTTATAATAATAACAGGGATTAAATTGATATGAACAAACACCTTATAATATTTTATTTTACTTTGTTTCATATGAATAAAGATGCTTCAATCTTTATTGGTGTTTTGATTTAGATTAATAAATATTTTTTAGGAACTTTTTTGAAAGTCCTTCTTCGTTAGTAATTTGCTTTTGATAGGATTTAAATTTTTGAGTTGGTGCCTTTTTTGCGCATTGTACATATTATAATACTTAGTTATTATTGCAACTTTAAATGTGTTAATTGTTTCATAAAACAGAAACAGTATTAAGAGCTCAACAAGCAAAGCATCTTAAGATTAGTTTTCATATTGACAAGCTATATAGTTCCTAAATCGTCAAGTTAATATGCATACTAATGTTTTTTTAAGAGTTATTAACCGTACAGTAACGCTACAGTCATCCAAACATTAAGTTCTGTATTGGAAATCGACGCATTCCCTATACGGCCAAGACAGCGTTAATACTGAGTTATTTTGAGGATTAGTAACGATACCGTATATGCGTCTAGCTGACTAAGTTGGTCTCGACCGAACAGTTACCGCATAGGACCTGAACAGATTTCTCTGTGCTGGTTTTAGCACGAGTAACTGCATAGTTTCTGTAAGGTTCCTGGACGGTTCCCACTTTTGTGCTGCTAGGGTTCGCATAAAATATGAAAAATTGAACCCAAGCCATGCCGCTCTTCTCTTTTAATATTTCATATTTTTAGCCAAATGAGCAACTTCTATTATTCTCCTTCCCGGCACAATATCACACACAGAAGAGGTTAGGTCATCTATTTTTTCCTTTTTTGTCCAGATTTGTACTGTGCAATCCGTTGGTTATAAATTTTTTCAGTAACTCATTTACCTTTCCAAAAATAACATTTTTTTTTCGTTCATTTTTTATTGTTTTCAAGAATCTTGTTAAATCTCACCTCTTTACTTCACACCAAAATCAGCAACACAATATAATACCGTGGACGCATGCACAAACACGGTTAAAGTTGCTACGTTGTCAAATTTTTTATTTTTTAAAAATATTTAATAATAAAAAATTAATTATTTCATGTAAATTTAATAGTAATTATGAATCATTTTGTAATGATTTGATAATTACATACGCAAAAAAATAATTTCAACAAGCCAAAAGTCATTTAATCACAAGTTGAAATATTAATTTTTAAAGGACAATCTCGAAAAAAGTTTATCCTACTCCTTGGTGCATACTAATTACAGATACCTACAGCGGAGTAAACTTGTTAAATTGACTGTACGTCCTGTACCTCCTTAAGTCTTGATCTGTCAAAAACCGATTTTAATTTAACAGAGTGTTGTTCAAGAGAGGAGGCATAAATCACGTCTTCTAGGTAACGGAACGAAGTAATCCTTGTAAACCCAATAAAACGGAACTCATCAATCTTTGAAATACAGAAGGAGCTGTTTTAAGCCTGATAGGCATGCGAGTAAATTCGTGATGCCCTAACGGAACTGTGAAGGCTGTATTTCTCTATCCCATTCTTTTATAGGAATCTGGTACTAACCAGACGCTAGATTTTCTGATAAATTTCATAGAAATTACTTTTCAAAAAATTTTTGATTGTTGCAAACGGAGTTTGCATAGAAATTTTTGTAGGAATTTCGTTGAGTAAAAAATTTTTAGAACATGTTCTAAAATGTAAAAATTTTGTGCGAGAAAATGCCTACGCAACTTATGCGCACATAGAAATTAGGTGAACAAAAGGTTAAACAAAACAGTTGTATAAAATGCCTAAAACGCGCATGCACACCTCAAAACTTTTATAGAAAATTTTGTACAAGTTGCATACAGAGCAGGCCGCAACAATATACCAAAAATTTTGTACAGAAATTTGGCAAAAATTTCTTTCTAAATTTTTATAGAATTCTTCATAGTGTCATACAGGTCTAAGGTAGTAAAGTATTTAGAATATGCTCTATGTTTGGCGTAGGATAAGCATCACCTATCGTTATGTTATTTAGCCTACGCTAGTCGATTACTAGTCGCCATTTTTGTTCGCCGGAAGCATTAAGCTGCTTCGGAACTACCCATAAAGGAGAAGATCAAGGGGATACTAAAGGTTGGATAATTCCCTGTTCTAGTATCTTACTGATTTGCCTACTTACTCCCCTTTTATGTATTTCTGGATAACGATACCTTTTTTGTGAAAATTAGTGTGGGATCAGTGACATTAATTTCATGTTCTATAGCTAAGCTATAAGTTAAGTGGTAACTGGGTAAAAAATAGATCTTTATACAAAAGGCAAATGTCTAAAATTGATTTTTGTTTTCCGAAATTTAAATACTCAATTCTTAAGTTTTGTTGTAATGATTCTTGACGATTAAATTTATTAATTAGATCATTATGCTTACTGCCTACATTTAAATTTAGAATAGATAGATTTCGAGGTAAAAGGTCCAAAGATACGAAAATGGCATTGACTGATTGTTTAGTGATTTTGTTATATAAAATAGTTGCACAAGCTTTCTCATTACTATTTATCTTAACAATTGCTCTAGCCAAATACATATCTACCTTTCGGCAATTTTAACTCCGGAATGATACCTTCTTTGATTTGTGGATTTTTAATGTTGATTTCAGTTAATGTTTCGGTCCTAGGTTTAAGAGTTTTTCTGAGAAATGCTTATTTTGTCAGAATTTCATTTTAAAGTACAACTGCAGGTTAACAACGACGTAAGAACGGAAACTTTCAAGTTGCTACTTGTAAACAGTGGCTGTAACATTCTTTTGGTACAAAACTATACAAAATGGTAAATCCAAATCTTGGCAATCTTTTCTCTTAGTTCTTCTTTTTTTGATTTAAAATTTGCAAAAAACTTTTTTAATTTTTAGAAAATTCTGAAAACATTAAAAAAGGTAACCTTTAACTAGTTTTGCTACTTTAGCAGGTAATGCAATATACTGGGCTTCAAACTGCTTGCATTCTACTTATTATTTGATCTGTGTCTGTATCTTAAAGTTCAATATGAGAATGAAAATCGTCAACTCCACCTCAAATTCTTTTAAATTTCCAAAAAAGAAATCGTTTTAAATGCTGGGTGATGTTATGTCTTTTATCTCTCTGTTATCGATTAGTATTGATTTAGTGATTTTTAGAATCTGAAACGCTTGAATTACAACTTTTTTTCTTGGTCATAATGAATTGAAATTGTGTTAATTGATGAATTACAAAAGTTTCGCTGATTTGCGGGGGCACTAATTACATTTAAAAATAATGGGATGTAGCAAAAACCATTCTTGCTAAATAATGATGATTTAAAGTTGCGGAAATATTTCGGTATAGGATAAATATTTCATATTTAACACATCGTTCAATAAGTCCCGAGACTAACAACGAAAACAACATTTTTTTTTTCAAAAATCATTTTTATTCATCAATATAATCTCCTTTTAGAGTGATACAATCTTTCCAACGCCTTTCCAACATTTCTATACCATGTTTATAGAAGGATTTATCCTTTGCTTCAAAATAGGCTTCAGTTTCGGCAATGACCTCCTCATTCGAGTCAAATTTTTTTCCCTGGAGCATTTCTTTGAGATCAGCAAAGAGCCAGTAGTCGCTAGGGGCTAAATCTGCCGAATACGGGGGGTGGGGAAGCAAATCAAAGCCCAACTAGTAGATTTTTGCCATTGTTTTCATGGACTTGTGGCATGGTGCATTGTCTTGCTGAAAAAGGATTTTTTTCTTCTTCATGTGCGGTCGTTTTGCTGCGATCTCCTCCTTCAAACGTACCAACAAGTCAATATAATAATCACTGTTGATCGAGTTACCTTTTTCCAGGTAGTCAATGAAAATGACGCCATGACTTTGCCAGCAGATTGCTGCGTTTTTGGACGCTTTGGGCGGCTTTCGCCAGCCATGCGCCACTCAGATGATTGCCGATTCGACTCTGGAGTGAAATGATGTATCCATGTTTCATCCATGGTCACGTATCGACGCAGGAAATCCTTTTTATTGCGAGTAAATAGCGATAAACAGCTCTCTGAATCGTCGATTCGTTGCTGTTTTTGTTCCATTGAAAGCAATCGCGGCACCCACTTAGAAAAAACCTTTTTCATGCTCAATTTTTCATGAAGGATTGTAAATACGCTTCCAGATGATATCTGTGTCATTTCTGCAATCTCACGGACCTTTACTTTGCGATTTTTCATTACGATCTTGAATACTTCACTCACATTTTCCGGTGTAACGGCTTCCAAAGGCCTACCCGAACGTTCCGCATCGTTTGTGTCCGTACGACCACGTTTAAACTCAGCATACCAACGACAAATCGTTGATTTGGATGGAGAGGAGTCCGGGTAACGTTTCTCAAGCCATTGCTGGGCTTCTACGGTGTTTTTACCCATTAAAAAACAATGTTTTATCAACACGCGAAACTCGCTTTGTTCCATTTTTCAAACAAATTACAAAGTGACTTGACTCTAACCTCGCTAACTCTGCTGTTTGTGGTCCAATCGACGTGAAATTTTTACACGTTTCATGTGAAGGTTCGCACTCTAGGGAAACGTGGCTAGTTTGGTACTACTAGCACCATCTCTGGGTTAGTCTCGGGACTTATTGAACGATGTGTTAGTTGTCATTGGTTCAAAAGAAAACAACTTAAGTTGTTTATTGAAATCTTTATTAATCACATTAGCAATAAACTTTTGGGTGGCAGTATATACAAAAATGACTGAAATATAAATTTAAGCCTGTAAAAGGACAGCTTGGCTTGATGAGCTGAAATTCAAAGTAATCAAAAATAAGAATAAAATTTTCTTTCCGATATCGTTTGCTGTAGTTACTATCCATTTCACATTAAGAACAGTGAGACCGGCAAGGGGGAAGTTGACAGTTTGGGTCTGGTACGGTATAATTTCTAAGTACGCGATTAGCTGCTTTAAGTATTGGATAACTCTCACAACTGCAAGAATTATTAAAGTCATCAGCTGCAAACCAAACTCCTGCACCTCCCAATCCCATGCTTTTGACGTATTCTGATTTATACCGAATCATAGCAGCATCGTCATATGCTATCCAATTCGTATCCAGATAGGCGTAGGGCCCGATCCTTTTTTCTGGATCTCGTACCACCGTCCATTCTTCATAAAGGAATCCACACATCTAGAATCAATTAAAAGATAAATCTCATAAACAATCTGCGTCCAAGTTCATAATCTTGTCAGTTTTTAGGTGCGCGTTATTCTTACCTCATAATATGTAGGGAAATAAGCTCCAACGCAAGGTGCACGCAAGCCATTTTGTCGAGTATCATTTAATATGAAGAATACTCCCAATGCCGGCATTGTTAATAAAAATTTGCGTTTATCTACTCCTGTTCCTATAACGTAATGAACAGTGAAATTCTAAAAATTAACAAAATGCAACATTTATAATTTCTAACAACTTCACTCATTACAGTGTTAGCCGTGTGATCTTCATCTTCGTCTCGCACGTACAACGGTGCTCTATGTTCAGTAAACTTCCATCCACTACGGTATATACCGGTGTCTATAGTTATCCATTGTAAATAGTTCGAAAGTGCCAGGAGATCGTAGCCAGCGTCTATATCTGCTTTCGTTCCCGGAACGGTAATTGATAATAACAATTTCCTTCCGGTAAGAGCATCATATAATTCCCTGATAAATTCGGTAAAAGCTGGTTTGTTCGATTCGGGGCCGCAATCAACCTAAAACAGTATTATCCACCTAAAAAGCTCCCGAAGACAGCATTGAAATGTTATTACTCCAAAACATTTTTGGAAAAACGATATCACTTCCAGACCATCAAAGTTGTTTTTCTGAAGAAACTCAACTGCATTTTCTATAAAACGTTTTCTGGTCCTAGCATCATAGATGAGACTGAGATATTTTGGTTCTTGAGGACGTGGCATGCCATACATGCCAAATACACCAAGAAACACCTTAACTCCTTTCGCTTTAAGATCTGCAACCTTACTATCGCGTGCTGGAAAAAACTTAATTAAAATGGCGGTTTACATTGATGCCATTAAGAAGAGTTACCCAAATCAATGTCTCCGAGCTCGAGATTAAGGGTATTCTTATCGATCCCCGCGTCTGCATATACTATGTGAGTACATAAGCTTGCATCGATATTATCTGGCCCAAATCTTGTTGGTCCTACACGCGTTCTTGCTTCTCTATCGGCGTAACATACAATTTTATATGGAAAATGTGTAGTGGAGAGTAGACTGGGCTGAGATAGCTCCTGCTACAAAAATAGTATTTCAGTCTAACTTTTTATTATTTTAATCTAGAAGTTCACTCACACGTGGACAATCTTGAAGGGAACCATCAGATCCCACTGCAAAATAAAGTAAAATTAGTGGCATTTAAATACTCGACTAGTATTAAAATAATTACTATCATTCGATTCAGAATACGGTATGCTTATTCTAGTAATCCCAAAACGATTTTTCATCTTTAACTGAAAATACAACTCTTTTGGTGTGCTGCTGCTTTGAGAGTTCAATTTAAGTGTCCATACGCAGCTCATCTTCTTGCCATCTTTGTCAAAAGTCTTATTCAAGCAGTTACTAGTTGTGTATCTATCAGGAATTAAAATCTGATTAATAGACCAAAATGAAAAATTATGTCTACGCGATTTTTTTCTTGGAATTTGTGGCCTCTGAGTGTAAATGCTACGCCTACTACAATTACAACCTTTTCATAGCAAACACGAACAAAAAGAAGTTTTGAATATAAATTGTAGGGAATCTTATTCAATACAAAAAAGGTTATAACCAATTCTGTCGTAAGACCAGCTGTTTGTGAGATATTTAAGAAAAGCTGTATTTGAAGATAACGGCTGAGCACACCCTTCGCTGCCGTGCCAACTTGCATTTGCATTCAAGGGGCACTCCTGAATAATCTCCAAAACGGGAATTGCGTGCATGTAATTGGACTATAAAAATCCTTTAATATCTACCGAGTTTCTTACTTGAAAACGAAATCTTTTTAGAGTATGTGACAATATTTCAGGGAATGATTCTGAAACCCTTCTAAACAAAACAGGTGTTACAACAATATGTGGGTCCTACGCAATTTCGTTTCAGAGATTGAGGATGTTGGAAGTTCAGGAAAAGTCGCAATTCTTTCGAAGTATTTCTACAACGGCTTATATATCAGATTAGAATCTGGCATATACAGGGTGTTTGTTTTAATTTATGCACGCAGGACATTTGGAGAAAACTCGATAGAGTTAGTAAAACAACTTACAGGCCGTTTTCTGTAGGAAACGAGTATATAACTTCATAGCTTGTTTCATTCGTATTTTCCAGGCGAGTCCATGTACAAGTAAAATTCTTATAATTGCAAACACGACAAGCAAAGTCAGTTACAGGCTGGGGCTTAGCTGAAATAAAATTTTTAGTGAACCTAAATAGGAGGTAAATAAATGCATAGTTTACTTCCAACAACAACTGCAGTCCAGTCTATTAGTTTGTTACTATTCTTTAATCTCCACGTGTAAATTGATTCTGATATCGGTGGTTTCTTCAAGTACAATTGAATGGCGGTTGAATTCATTATTGTAATCTGTAAACGAGCTAGTTTAGTGTATGCGTTAATAAACATTAATTATTCCATGCCTACCAAATCATTCGATAAAGTAACATTGTTGCGAGTAAAATAAAGTTGTTTGCTATCCTGCTCGTTAGTGTTATTCTCTTTAATAACACAATACAAATTGATAGATTTACCATGTTCAACATATCTTATGTTACCGGTCGATCTTGCGCCTAAAAATTATCAGGTGTTATTTAGAGGTTTTTAATAAATTACAAGGCGTACAGTCGATGGTGTTTAGGTTTTTGGTGCAGTCTTCTTGGGTTCTTACGTTTCCCAGTATGGTTAGGAATATAATACATGAGAATGAAACGATATTAGAGAAGTAGTCAGATGTCACCATGTTGAAATGGTAATATCTAGACGTCTGAAATAGAAAAATACATCCAATGTTATACAGTGAGTTTCAGGTAAGGTCAATAACATATTTTGGAGAAATCTTGAGCTGTTTCTGTCATTAGTTTTTAAAAAATAGACACCCAAGCTTTAACTCCAATTGACACCAAGCCGCTTTTTGACTAGCCATTGGACCAGTACGGGCATACAGAGAAGTATTTGTAACTGGCAAGTCTCGAAAGGAAGCGAGCTGTTATAAACAGAGTAAGAAAACCAAGGTTTCAAAAAACTATCCAAAGACAGAGATAGCTTACAATAACACAGTCCATCTGGTGACAGGTAAAAAACTTGTGGAATTATTGTTAAACCATTTCTCAGATAAAGCACATTTTGGAATATATCCGGAAATCAAACTAACATTAAATTACATTTAAAAAGAAAACGATTTAATGAATCAGCTGTATGACAAATTAAAGCACAAGATTACGCCAAGAGATACAAAAAGTTGAAAACTTCGATATAAATGTTAAAGATATTGCTGATCAGGCTAGTCGTGAACACGGAAAAACCAAAGCGAGAAATAAAAATAAAAACAGTATAAACCCCTTTATCAAAGTTTTAAAAATACTAATACACCTCGGACAAAGAAAAACAAAAAGAGGCCCCCATAAGATGAATCTCGTTGCTTCCATTATTTTTTTTTGAACTCTGCAATTAATAGTTTGTTCTTTATCAGTTTATGATACAGAAACATTAACTCTCAAAATTGTGTTTTTCCAAGTATTAATAAATAACCGGGGTATAGTTTGTACGTGTTTAAATTACGAATCCAAATTCCATTTAGAGGAACGTCTTATTCTTTTTGAGTAAGTAAGTACATAGATAGTGAGTCATGGGATATGAAAAAATACTCGGTACAAAAGAAACTTCTAATGCACTTCTGAAAAA
>VTPC01002028.1:7547-18428 GCA_011009095.1 Ignelater luminosus
CAGTAAATGAAAAATCCTTCAAATTTTCCAAAGAAAGACACTTTTTTACAACCCAATGTTCATTTAAAAGTTTTTGTTTTGCTTTCGGCTGAACTATGCGAAAAACTTATATCACTATCGTTCCTGATGCCTCTATTTATCTGAAAGTCTATCTCCATATATAGGTCTTTTAACTAGAAGTAGTGTTTACATTATCCGAGTCGCTATGCGATGAATGAATGCTTTCTCTAACCTTTTATGATTCATTTTGCATCAAAACGCATGCACCAATCAACAGAAAATGAGCAAATCACTGAAAAGACTTGACAGCAACTGACACCTGAGAGTAAATCATAATAGTTAGATCGAGCAGTATTTCCATCTATGGATGTATGGGTAAACTATATTGCCAACTTTTAATCACAGACTAGAGCATATGAAATAAACATTTAATTCCATAGATAATGTGACCGACACATTCTTTACACTTCGACCAGTGCATGTTACCATATATGGACACAGTTTTTTTAATAAAAGCTAATTGTGTACCTTTCTTGGTACACATAGTAGTTAAAGTGTTAAAACAAAGAATACTAAATAACAAGAACTAAGTAAGTTGAGAACTAATAAATGGCAACTGAACTTTCAACATGTAACAAAACTAATTTACTTAAATATTTAATACTAAATTTCTGGCAAAAGTCAACAAAGAATTTAGTAATTGTTCCCTTAGATCCAATAGACAGTAAAACTATCAAGTATCAAATTTAATTACATTAGGAATTATGCAAATAACTTCAAGTCAAATAGAGAGCTAGTTCAAGAGCATTTTAAGTATTAACTTTGCAACAGATAATCCAATCCAATCATTGACAGTGAAATCTATAAACATTAATTTTTAATTAATATCTTGGTAAAGAGTTTGCAAGATTATTTCATAACTATTCTCTTTAATAATCCTTTTATTGTAAATTAGCTATATTGAATATTATCATATTGCAACCTAGAATGTATATTAAATGTTAATAAAGGTTTACCTAACAATTAATATCGGCGCAATTAATTATAATTTTAAAATTAAATCTAATTCTTATAGTACTTGGTATATGCACAATTTGATTTATTGAATTGCTTAGCTAATCTAAAAGCTTAGATAAAGTGTCTCCTAATTTATTATTATTAAATCAATAGAATTTCTAAAATTCCTTTTGTTAATATTAAATTAGTAACTTGTCAGAATTTTATAAATTAATCGGTTTCTTCCTACTGCAACATCTTGTCTACTTTTCCAGAGTGGGATCTTAAAGCATGTATAAAATGGCAGGCTGGAATTAGTTATGGCTTAGTTTACGTAAATTCCTATCCGGGGCCAAGGCCACCAGTCGAGTTTAATCCGGTGCACAAAATGCAATTTTTTTGTTGAATGAACTTCCTGTTATTGTACTGGAGAAAATACAAATTATTTCGTGATCGATCATCATTTGGTTCTATTATATTAGAAAAAAAATAAAGAATAGAGTTATAGTTCGCCATATGTCCATTATATTTTCTTTAATTTCATAAAAAGGAAGGGCAATGCAGATTCCAAGTTTGGCCAGTCTGATGTAACAGACACTACACAATTAATGCATTCTCCAACCTTTATAAGTTTGGCACTTAAGCAATTTAGTTTAGAAAGATATTTGTTAGTTCATATTTGTATTTTATAATTCTATTAATGATATAAGAATGTTTTTTATAAAAATAAGAATTATTAGACATAGCTAGTCATAATTAGACTTATTCTAGTAATATTGCGGTAATAAAAATGATAAAATACCTTTATAGAAGAAACAACAAAATTTCCTAATCGTAATCAAACAATTACCATGCGTTGCCGACTTTACTGCCATCGTCTATAAAACTAACGATAATTAATTAATAATAATAAATAATGCTTCATGAATTACTTTCTTCATAACACATTCAACTACATAAATGGATACCCAAATTTCTCAATTATATTATGTGAATGCATCACTTAACACAGTTAATTAGGATATGATTACAAGCGAATTCTATTAGATATCATCCTTCTAACGTACAATAAACATATTATACAAAGTGACACAAAGAATAGGAATAAACAATAAAGAAATTTGTTAAAACAAAACTTTCAGTTTTATAGAAGTAATGGCATCAACTTCTTGTTTCCTCATACAGGGTGTTTCCCACCTGATTAGTTGAATATTTAATCTTGAGAAACATCTTGGAAACAATGTGCAAAATTGAAATGGAATTTTTTGTGTAATTTTCAATTTTACGGGTATTTGTAGTGGATAACGTAATCAAAGGTAAAAAAAAGATATTACGTCTAAGTAATCTTTGTTTATCGAAAAAACGTTTTTCTTAATAGTCTGTTGATACACCACTTATTTAAAATTTACTAAACTCAATTCTTAATGTCATTTGTTATACTAATATGAGACTTCTATTTTACGTTATACTCTGTTCACAAATCATTGAAATGGTTTGACTCTGAAAATCTGTTAAAATTATTCTAACTTGTGAGTAAATGAATGGAATCGGAAAGTTCGTACCATAACAATACTGAGGACACGTAATCAATTTCATGACTTTTTAAATATATGCAAGACTATTAAAGGTGATTCAGAATTACAGACAATAGCAATACCATTGGAACGAACATAGAACCAATTTTAACGAAAAGCCATGTGAATAACAATTACAGGTGCTGAATACCTTGACTTGCTTAGAAGTCTAATAATGTACTGGAAACTGGAGGTATTGATATTGGATAGTGAAGGCAGTCGCAGAATAGATGAGGTAGCAAACCGTATAGCACGAAGAACACAACTATTGTAAAGTTCAAGCCGGCATCAAGATTTATTCTCTGACAGAGATAAACAAAAGAATTCTAAAATCAATGAGAAAACAGCACAAAAAATCTTATTTCAATATTTAACTTCTAACAGAACTTGAGCACGTTATATTTTAGAAGCGAAGACTTTTGACTGTATTTTTGGGCAAAGAAGCTATTCCTAAAGTTTAGCACTTTGTATAATTCCTTACAATATTATAATCTAATGGCAACTATCATTTTTCTCCAGAAACAAACACTACCATCTAGACTAATGCATGAGTTTCGTGTCTTTATGGTCAACACCTGTTCTGTAATTCGACCTTGTAGGTATTTAAGAAATTCCAATTTCCTTCATATTTCGCCTTGCGGAATCTTGGAATCTGACCAAAAAATTAATTTTGTCAGAAATGAATCAAATAGATCGTAGTGCGATGAGATAAAATAATCAGAACATTTGAAAGGTATAGTTTACAAAATCTAATTATTATTATATTTGCTGTTTTTAGATAAACTCAAGGTAGGATGTGAAACTAGAAATTACCAATGCGTCAAAGTCAAAAGACGCCATACAAAAAGATCTGGATGGAGCGAGATTCCACAAAAACAAGATATCTACATAAGAAGATAAACGGAAATTCATAGAAGTCCAAAAGGAAGTGACTAATAGCATGATACACTGCAAACCGTGGGGAGTACAAGAACGAAGTTACACGCGACACATCTTTAGTTATGTAAGTAAGTAATAGTTAAAAATTAGAAAGATCTCAAACTAATAATTCCAAAAATTGGATAATGCTTGCTTGCTAAAGATTCTACTTTTAATTTTATTTGTATTCTAGTTAATTCGATTTCTTTTTTAGTTTAATTTATTCACCGCTAGTCATTATAGATAACTTGAGACTAATTTAAAAATATGAAAATATTAGTTACAAGACAGTGTAGCAGTTAATTAATTAATAAGGGAATGAACTGCAGAAGAGCTAAGAGCAAACTTACAATAAAATCTTGTATGGATTTTATTGAAGTTTTATTTGCAACCTTCAACATACGACCAAGGCCGCCTAGTGAATTAGTTAAGTATAAACAATTAAACATCTTTCATGACATTTGTATATTACTTGCTATGAAAGTCAAGTTCAAACTCAATAAAGTGTTTAATAAAAACCAGTCCGGTACGCAAGTCAAGTACAAGATGAGTAGCTATCAGAAAAAGAACACAAGTACAATATTTTCTTAATTTTATTATTATAATAAAAATTCATTTTAAAATTAGAATTTTAGAATGGGCACGGAGCTAATTATTTAATGTTGAGGCCTCTTCAATTGTGTTTGCAATTTCATTACAGACGTATGAATTCTCATACATCATAGCCATTAATCTTATAGTCATTTTCCAAAGACGCTTCGTGTTTCTAAACATTCAAAATAGATAGAAAAATTGATTCTAGATCTTGATTAAATTATTACTAATTTATTCATATATAACAGTATAACCTCAAAATTTAAGTTTAAGACAACTTCATCACATAATAGCAAAGAACATATGAAACTGTAATAATTTTGTTATTTATCTATCAGGTGGCAAAACAAAATTAATCCATAAAATATTTTTATTATGTATATCCTGTCCTACTTTGTTCATAATGAGAAGAAACGCCAAAAATGAGTCAAGTTACAAACTTTTTTTTTAAAGATACAACTGCTATTTAAAACTAATAAATGTTAACTGGTATTGGTATCAATAATTTTTTATGAACAAATTTAGTGATGCTAGTTGCAAAAGAGTTGTTTTAACATTGGTTGGTAAAAAAAAATTGTGAATTGCAATAAATAATGATCGACAATCGCAATTTATATTAATTACTGTATTAGTTTACTTTGCTTCAAATTAACAAATTTTAGATTTCTTAATCGTGTTTAATGCACAGACACAAATTTGCAAGTATTAGAAATGCAACATTAAAGATGGACAATTATTAGATTATACATCATCATATGACGAAATAAAATGACGGTTGTAGTGCTTAAACCTAAAAAACAATAGCAAGAAACATTAGTGGTTTGAATATCTCTATGCTGTATTATGCAATTCTAAATTTCTATTTATTAATTGTTATTATTTAGTAGTTCCGTCATGTAATAAAGTTAGTAATGTAACTGATAACAAACAATGACACTTTAATATATTTATTTTGATTTATTTCATACCTGTCGAATAATCAATCAATCTAAAAAGAAAGATTAATTGAAATAATATTTTGTTGAATACTAGCTACTAACGATTCAATTATCGCTATGAATGTAGAAGAATCAAATAAGCTTCTGGCATTGATTTTTCAAGGTGTTTAGTGTCATTAATGACATAGTCTAATTTTTTTCCTTTTCTTAGTTATTCAAACAAAATTTTAAAAAATTTAATTTTTATTGAGGGTGTCCCACAAGGTTCAATTGTGGATTTCTATTATATTTTGGTATCAACTCTACAAGAATTTATATCAATAATACCACTGTGTTTTTAAGACAATAACAGAGGACGTCGCGTTTTTTGTTTTTGCCAACGGTCAGTAATTTGAATTGTTTGGAAAACAATGACCCAGTCCAGGAAGTCAGAGTAATTAACCTTGTAACGTAAATACCTTATGACCTACCTAGAGATATTTAAGTAATTTGTGATTCATAGACAGCTTTAAGCAAAGTACAGTAGTTTTGCGGAAAATCTGTTTGTGTAAAACGAATTTTGTTATAATTAAACCCATAACAAGAAGGGGAATATGAAAGAAATGTTTGCGATTTGTTTTTGTTTTGTAACAAACTAGAACTTGAAAACAAACTTTTTAAATAAAACACCTACTTGATTTTGATACCGTTGGATAAAATACTAAAATATTTCTAGTAATAAAAATTTCCTTAACAAGAATTATTTGCACTTTCACAAATAAAGCAGGAAAATAAAGTATCAAGTCGATTTTTCATGCTTGCAGTGGAGGAATTTTCCTATTTCCTTAAATAATTGAAATATCAACCTGGGAAGCCTGTTCTGCGATGCCCTATATAATTTAAATTTAATTTAAGGTTTACCGTTTTTTTGTGTTTAGAAGGTGTAAGGATAACAACTAAAAAAATGCCAAAGATGGAAGAATTGTCAAATTGACTAGCTAATAAAAATTAATTGGCACAAATTATATTATTCGGCACATTTTGTTACTTGTGGTATCAACTGCAAATCATCCTGTATCGTAACAACTTTCTCTATATTAAGTCATAGTTTAAACAAATACTGACACATGTGGCACCCCTGGTGTGACATAAAAATAATTGAATTCAATTTTTCTATTATCACTAATTTTTTTAATTATCTATGAGACTATTACAACAAATCCAAAAGAAAAGATTATAGCGCCACTAATTACAACAGTAACAAGATCTTCTCTAACACCTTTTGTCACTCATTTTAAAATGATAGACCAACGCACATAAATTTTATTTAGTAACATTTTCCTTATTGTGTTAACTTCAAAGTAAAGCTTAATTTTATGATGGATAATAAAAAGTAATAAAAATAAATTTTAACACATTATATTGGAATGATGGAAGTAAACACTCATACAATGAAGATAAAAAGTCTTAAGTAGGTTATGCACTTTCCGGATATAACAAACAGTTTCAATCTTCGTTGCTTCAAAAACTTATTTGCTTTTATTTATTTCTTTCTTTAAGCTTGGTTTAATTTTATAGCGAAAAGATACAAATCAAAACTTTATTCCTATTAATTTGGGAAGTAGGTTATACATTACAAGCTGTAAATTTTTGTGTTTTTTGTTTCATTTATTTATATTTTTTCATAAACGGCCGCAATTTGCAAAACACCTTTTTAGTCAAATTAGTAAATGCAGTCCTTTTTCCCAATTGTAATTGTACTTTAATTTATTTATAATTGTAGAATAATGGTATGCTGATTGCCTCTTTCATATTATATGTCATAAAATTCTATATTGTATTCTCTTGATTTGATTGCACAAAATTATTTACTTAAAGTATATTTTTTACAGTAGTAAAAGTTTTTTGCAAATAACAAAATAGTACTACATAACCTAAAACAATAAATGTTAATTGTTGATGGAATTGGATTTTAAAGGTTTCATCTTATGTAATATTAATGATTTTGTATTTCTACCACTAATATGTGTCGTGTAGTATCGTATCATTAGCATTACAATTAGTTGATGTAGTTAGTAGATGATTATGATAAGAATATGTTGATTAGGGTTTTCTGCTGATTCCACTCAGGTGGTTTAGAACGTTTAACTCGACGTTTTTGCACAAGATTAATTTATTTCTTGTAATTGATCATGAAAATAAAAATCTTCCAACTATAGAGAGTGTTATTTTTACAAATAAATAAACATTGATCTTTGTTATTTTAAAACCAATACTTGAAATCTCAACTAGATGGTTTTTATTATACAGGATGATCGAAAAACACAATTCCAATTTCTATTGATATTTGAAGCCAAACCAACAGGTTTTTACTTTTATAATATAGGACAGAATCTTAAACGTCGACCCTCTTCTGTAATTTCGATTTTCGTCTGTTTTAAAAGTAAAAATGTATTTAGTTTTTAAAAGGAAGTAAAACTTTGATTAATTCAACAAATTAAAATCTAAAGTACAGAGTACAATGGACATTTTAAATGCATATCTACAAGATTTCTTTGTACAACAAAATGATTCTTTTATTATGTTTCTAAAATCACAGATTACATTGTTAATAATGAAATTTATCGAGTATTACCATAATTATATAATCTTAAATTTTATTTATTATACTTATTACATAACAATCATGTACTAATTTGTTAAGTAATGCTCGAAACGAAATATTAACGTTCACTAAAAACTGTATCGAAAAGACAAATTCTAGGAAGCTGATCCATATAAACCAAGTTGTAACTTTCTTAATTATTAATGAAGTGTCTTTCTTTGTTTGGTCGATTTTTTTATTTACACTCAATTACTTGCACATTTTTAGATATTCTTTTGATGTTACCATCCACGAAAGCACAAGAATCTCTTTGCTGTAGTCACCTTTTTTTTGTTCCTATTTACTTTTGTTTATCACATTCTTTAAGCTTTTTTAAGTTATGGGTACTATTATCAAAGCAAGAAAAAGAAAAGATTGAGACACAAAAATATTAAGAAAAATAAAGTCAAAGGAAGTAATAAAACCAGCCTACAACTGTTTTTCAGGAGACCAAAAATCAACAGGAAATGGATGGAGGGGTGATATGATCTTGTCTTTCCAGACCTCAACTGTGGGATCTAACAACTCCTTAAAAACCGTTAAAGCGATTTGAGTGACAATTCCATTTGCCCAAATAAAACATCTCACCTTCGCCAAAGCGACCAGCTTGATTTGTTGTAGAGCGATTTACCACGGCAATCCAGATTGCGGCATGGAACAACACCCGTGCACTGACTCATAAAACCACTGAAGTCAATTACCCAGTGAAAATACGAAATCCTGTTAAGGAAAAGCGACGCTTGAGAAGAAGATGGCAACAGTAGACAAAACCATCCCATTAGCTCAAGCGAGAAATTCAGAAACTAAAAGAAACATCCATTGAGAAATATCTTAGCGAATTAATAGTAGACAAAGAGCGACTAAAAAAATTAAGAGACCCTTTGTTCAAAATCCTCCTGTCAGAAACCATGACGAAGCTTGGATTACAGAAGACATGCAGAAAGCAAAGGCTTTTGCAGACTTTCTCGCAGAAAGGAAACTGATGCCGGATCATTAATTCGGTTTCCATAGTCAGCACTCCACAACAGACCAGATCCATAGAATAACCGACCTGATTGAGAAGACCCTAGAAAACAAACGGCACTGTTCAGCGATCTTCCTTGATGTGTCTCAGGCCTTTGACGGGGTCTGGCATCAAGGATTGTTTTACAAACTGAAAAATAAGTTACCAGGAAAGCGCTTGTGTGGACGGATCTTCAGAGTAATATAAGAAGCTGAATATTCGGACTTCAGAGAAATCAACGCAGGTGTCCCATAAGATAGCATGCTAGGACCTAACTTGTACCTACTATATACGTGCAATCTGCCCAGGACTGACGACGTGACCATGATACTGCGATACTTGTCACCGAACTAACAATACAGGAAGCCACTAACAAATTCCAAACAGTCAGCGATAAGCTCCAGGAATGAACTAGAAAACGGAGAATAAAACTCGAGTCCATACAAATTTCATATATGGAAGACTAGAAGAAGTACCATCAATTAACTTAAATGGTGTTGTGGTACCATATGGCAATACCGCAAAATTCCTAGGCATGACCTTTCCCAAGGCTTAAGTGGAAGGAACACGTAAAGGAGAAGCGTGAAGAGCTCGATATAAGATTCTGCCAGATGTATTGACTCTTAGGACGGACTCCAAAATATCAATATAGAATAAAGTATTGATCTACAACCAGATTCTCAAACTGATCTGGACTTCTGGTATCCAAATATGGGGATACACAAGCGACAACAATGTCAAGATTATTTTAGATTGCGGACTATCGTCGATGCTCCGTGGTATCTTCACAGAGGTCTTGGGATCTCCTTCGTTAAAGAAGCGATCCAACGATTTGCCAGGAAGCATGAAGATTGTCTACATCGCCATTCCAGCTTCGAGGTATTACATCTTAACAACTTTAACCTGCACCGCCGTCTAAAGAGGAACAAACCCTTAGTTGGCGTAGTGAATTCTTGAGCAACTTCAATAATAAATGAGAGAGAAAAAAAGAAAGTAATAAAACTAACCTAGAACTGTTATTCAGGAGACCAAACATCAACAGGAAATGTAGGGATGATATGATGGACATTAACCAAGAGAATAACTTGGATTGTTTCATTTTATGCTACCTATGGGTCATTCAGTGAATATGAAAACTAGCTAATCGCAAATTTTCTGTTCCTTTCGAGTATTAATTTAATTAGAAATAGACTACGTTATTAGTTTCATTTTTTTGTCTATTATGGATCACATAACCTTCAGTTATCAATGCTTTGTTTTTGTTTGGTTTGGTGTGTCGGGAGGTGAAGACTATTTCATTAAAAACTAGGGCTCCTCTCAGAGAACTTACGCTTTGCGAAATTAAAATATCTCTTGAAAGAAATCCGTACTTGATTTTGGAAGGAGAGTACTAAGAACTCTCGGAAGCTGAGAATCATCCCCTTAAAGACTAGAGTTTCATTCAAAGCACTTAGGCTTCATGAAATTCAACATTTTCTTGAAGAAAATCCATACTTGGTTTTGAGAAACAAATAAAGAGTACATAGTGATCTCTTGATTTATAGTTATGGACTCGAACCTAACGTTATGTTAACTATTAATTTTTAATGGAATTAGGCTTCTTGGTTTTTTAGTCTTGTCTTCAACGAATATAATTTTACAGAAGTTATGGGAAAAAGCATTTTTTTCTTCTTGATATGCCTTCAAATTTAAATGTATAGGTTTGACTTTAGTATTTCTCAGTGACGTTTCAAGAACATTTACATCAATAGTATGAAAATTTCAAACAACGCAATACTTTTTGATAGTGAAAGATTGTTAAGAAGCAGAAACTAAATTCCTACAAGCTCGTGCTTTGGGCCTAGCTTCTCAGTATAATTAAAGATCTCAGATGATCAATTTTTCTGGTAAGCTAGGCATCATGAACGGGTTACTTTTTTTCGCCTCCATCGGAATTTTTCAACCAGTTAGTCGGATAGCAGACTTTTTGAGCGCATGGAGTCCTTGTAGACGGTTAATATTTTCTTTCTTCTTCGGAGTCGTGTACAAAATTGATTTTTTAAGCTTAGGCTTTTTTTTTTGGCCAGACAAGTTTTTTGGTTTGTTTGGGATTTTCAGGCCTCTATTAGACTCTTCGGACAAATCCGTTCTTTTGTGCCAGATGAGCTAAGTCTTTCAAGCTGATCTATCTTCTTGTCCCTGTACTGTGCTGTGCTTAGTTCTTTATTCTAATTACTTTAAAATGCTTTAATTTTC
>VTPC01002028.1:18438-39736 GCA_011009095.1 Ignelater luminosus
GGGTTATTTGAGGTTTTTGGCCTCTGCCTGACTTTTAGAATCGAGTTGGTTGATAAGCTGTTATTTGGATTATTCATCTAGGTAATGAAAATCAAAAGAATATTAGAGACTATTATTAAAGCAATTGTATTAATTTGATCTTGTAGACTTTATCTTTTGATGTTAATAGCCTTTTTACTTTGACTTGCTGTTGCTACTGTCTAGGTTACCTTTAAATGGAACTGTCTCCACTTTTGGAATTTGGAGGTGGGCAACTTTAAACTTGTTTACGTCCAATCTATAGTTGAAACTCTTCTTGGAATCTTACTAGTACTCCCTAAATAAGATCTCGATTTCTAAATTCTAATCAACTACTTTTATAAATGTCCAATATTTTAATAGCACACCGTATATGATACACATACGATTGCTTTATTGGTAACGATTTACTTTTAAAATTTTAAATGAAGTGAAGATAGAGATTGCAATGTTTATATTATAAGTTAAACCTTTTATAGTTTCTTAGGCCCATAAAAAATGTACTATATTTTGTATAAATAATGAAGATCGTCTTTTTTTTATTTCTTTCTGAAAGAGAAAGGCATTTTTTAATCCAGATCAACTAATCATAATAATTATTCGGTAATCTCAAAAATGTAGGTGATTAATTACTTAATTAGACATTTTTAAAGAAAAGTCGGCGCTTACCATTTTATTTTAAAGAGATTTTAGTTTATTTTGAAGGTATCGCTTAAATTTATGATCGGCTATTATTGAAGTGTGCTCTAAAAATTGTTTAGGTGAAATTGGAATGGGAAAACGATTTTGTAACATAAATCAACAAGCGACTCAAACATTTTCAAGTGTATGTCGGCGCATGTTGGAATGCCTTCTACACAGACATAGTTGTAAATGTAAAAATTTCACAATCAATATTGTTTTGGGGAAAGTCAGCAAACAATAGTGCATTAAAATGCAGTAAAAAAATATTAATTACTATGAAGATGTTACTGACGCTAATAGAATTAATGAAGTTACAAATTCCTTCCTGTTAACTGCCTACCATTTAAGTATTTATAATTAAATTGTTAATTTTTACAGTAATACGGTTTGGTTTTCAAAAAGGAGAGTAGGTTGTGTTTTTCCCGTTATTTTCTTATTAGATTTGTAGATAACCTGCACAACGTGTTATGTTCATGGACAATGCAGCTTATTATAAACAGAAAACAATTAATTACTTCTGTTACCTTCTAATCGCTCTGGTAATCACGCGCTTAATAAATTGCACAATTCCATTATTTTACATAAGAAGGGTAATCAAAGATGCATATATCCTATTCATTATACAAGAAAAAATTACAGATAACTTTCATAAATATTAATGCAGATCTTATTCATCAGTTGCTTTAAATTTGTTAAAACCGTTTGAATTATATGCACAATTTAGATATAATTAACGTCTTGCCAAATTAATTGCGTTAACAAGCTGACACCAATGTTAGGATAATTTACATAAAGGGTCACTGATTTAACTTGTCATGCTACCGATATTTTATTTTGGAATAATTCTGCCTTAATGGGTGCTAATGCGAAACTTTCTATGTCATTGTCAATGGCATTTCAAGCAATCAAATAAGGTTTGTAATCCATAAATGGACAATGCTTGTCAAGGGATATTAACAATGTTATTATCACCTTAAGTACGTACGTCGTCGCGGAAAATTAGGTTTGTTTAGTAATACCATTGGTAATACTAACGATAAAGCGATACAGATTTTTTCTAGGAAATTTTCTGTGTGTGGAAATAATTATCTAGGTATTCTCGTTCTACTTCTGTTTGTGAAATACTTTTAATTTATATTACCTATAAACGAAGATTAAGAAACTTATAGGAGAAACTTAATCTTCAGTCATTCAACTGAAAACAAACAAAATGCAATTTCTAGCTAGGTCTTTACATAAATCATAAGCGTAGTAAATAGTAAAATATGTTATAACTTTAAGAAACTTTTTCAATACACAAAATTATTAATTCTTGAAATTTTTATTTGTTGTAGATATAACCAATACGCGAAGCGGGGCGTGGGGGATTTCACAACATTTAAACAATCTTGTATGATTGTAATTTATAAAATTGAGCTTGCGTTTTAGATAAATTAAATATTTAGAAGAAAAAGAAACACGATTTTAACCTTAAGCACAAAGGCGGTGGTTGGTTACCAGTAGCAACTTGTGACGCCATATCGCGAGTGGGCAGGCATGCATTATATTTATGTAATTATTGTGGATTAATAGAGAGATGTCATGGTGCAAAATCTATTTCGTCTTGGGTCTTAATTTTCTAAGGGATCACACAGATCTAGAAGACACCAATAATTTTTTTCTCTGTTATGTAGGCCAGTTTCTAACTTTATTTTGTCTGCTAGATCGCACTAACATCACTAGTTTTTATTACCTATAATCAGGATGAGACAACACAAATATGGAGCCGCAAGATCAGTAAAGAGAAAATACAATAAATAGTTTCAGAGGGTACCGACGCACACTGGGGCCAAATTCCAAAAAGCTGATCAAAAGTCGAAAAATAAAGTTACTATCTAGGGAATTCTAAGCACAAAGTTTGGTGGATAAATGTTCTAAAAGACAGTTTCACAGTTGGAAAAGGACATCTACTTATGTCTATCTATTTGAGACGTTACAAAAGTGACGCTCAAGAACATAACGTCTGAAGCAAACAAAAGTAGAAAAATAATGGGTCCTTTAATCACTTACCAAATTGTGTATCGTTAATCGATTTTAACGCTGTAAAATGGACTTACATCATGATGATGCGTAGAATATTTATGTGTGTTGCAAATACAATACATAAAATATGAAACTTTAAGAAAATTAAAAAAATTAAATTCCGCAGAGTTCCGCCACGAAACTTACAGGGATTATAGTCTGTACTATTTTCTAGTAAATAAGAAAAAAACAGCTGCCAAGAGGTGCCAACCGGCATTTTCTGCATGCTTTTGCAACAACAAACGGGCGTAAACGAAGATTTGATCAAACGATTCCATGTCATATTACAAGTAATTTCATGTGGTCATGACATTCATTTGACAGTTTTTCAAGAATATTGCTTGCAAACAGTTTGTAATTTCGTGGAATTGTATCCCTGGTTCTATATGCCAACTTCAGTGCACAAACTACTCATTCGTGGCAAAGAAATAATAGCTTCCCTATTATTGCCGATTGGACAAATGTCCGATCTCTTAATCTCGAGCTTACAAAAATTACCGCAGAGGAAATTAAAATCTTTGTCACCAGAAGCAATGCAACTATTAATTCGGCAACACCTCTCCTGCAGAATCGACGGATTACGATACAGATGATTGAGAAGATGAAGTTTAGTGTATCTGCGTTGTACAAAATAAATTTATTACGTAACTCAAATTTTACACTAATAAATAAAATTTAATAGACATATTATACATTTCATACATTTTTTCTGCTATATTTGATCCGCTATATTGTTTTTGGATTTTTCAGTTTCAGAAACCGCTGTAAACAAAATTTCATAAAAATATCACACATTTTGTACTTCTTGCCCGCCATATTGGATCCGCCATTTTGTTTTTGTTATTTTTAGTTTCATATTCGCAATCAGCGATCTTAAAAACTCCTATAAACGAAATTTTATAAAAATATCACACATTTTATACTTTTGTTCCGCCATATTGGATCCGCCATTTTGTTTTCGGAGTTTTTAACTTCAGATATGTAATCAGCAACCTCAAAAACCTTTATATACCAGTTTTCTTGGGAATCGAACAAAGTCTTCATATTTTGGCTAGCTTTTTGGAATTTGGCCCCACTGTGCGACGGGATCCAATTCAACATTTTGTACGGAAGGGGAATCATCAATACATTTTGGTCTTTGGAATATCCTTCTTTTTCCTTTTCGGCTTGTTAAGAAAGTTAAGTTATACAAACTCATGGAAGTTTGTCACACTAACAATATTACTTCTACTTTAATAAAACCGAGTTGTTGATTTCAAGTTCCAATTTTAATTGTGGTTCAATTGCATAGGAATAATTATTGTGATAATCGTTGTCTTGCAGTTAAAACAGAAAATTTTAATACTGCTTGGTGAAGGGTGCAAGAATCTGAATCTGCCTCAGGGCGCATAAAATCTTGAGGCCGGTTCTGTCTGTAATGGTTTTGAGCAAATATTCATTAAATTATTCAAGAAACCCAACAGTGCTCGCGACAAATGACCTCAGAATTACTGTTTTATTTAACTTAATTATTCTATAGATTAAGCGCGATTTAGCTCGTCACTCAACTGTTTCGTTATAAACAACTTTGCTACCACGAATCCATGAAACGCTTTAAGTAGATCAAAGGTAAATTATCAGTTATGCTGGGTACTATTAGGAAATTAGCAACATTTAAGATTTTTAGTATGAATTACATTATTGAAGGGGAAACAGCCCCGTTGCTCCGTTTCAGCAGCCGCTACTGCTGTTTATTTTGTTTAAAAAGTATCTAGAAGACAAGTCTTTAATAGAAGTGATGAAAAACGTGGAATTCTCCTATGGCAACTAATAATTTCTAAAACAATTATAGCTGTCCTAGCTGCAGCTGTGCCACCTTCGTGGCACTACAGCGTTCCTCTTCTTTTAACCCTCTTGGCTTAAAACACGGCTTGGGCTACTACAATGAAGAGAGAGTTCTTGTTATTTTGTCTCTATATTTCTTCAGAATTATAACTTTTACTAAACTGCTTTAAATAAGTAAAAATATTTTTGTCAGATCTTATCGGAAGCCTCCTGCAGGTCATACATATTTTATCGCCCTGTGTGTGGGTGACTTTCAATTTCATTAACAATAAAGTTCAAACCAAATCAGATATTTCTCAGTAACAGTCATTGTTGGCAGTGAAGACACAAAACATTGTTTGGTCTTCCAAAGTTTCTAAAAACTGTAAAGGCTATTTAATTAGTCTTCTCAGACAGTCTGGGAATCTGTGCAGTTTTTTATTACCTAACTATTATTGTACTCAAAGCTTGTGCAGTCTCGAGCGTTCAAAAGCAAATTCAGATTGACGTTAAAATAATTCCAAACGTTCTCTTGCTTTGCTTGTCTTTAAGAAGAAAGAGTCAACGTTTGCTAGGGATATAACCGTCCAAGTAACCATTTTTAGACTAAAAGAAGGAAACAAAACAGACACGTGATCAGGAGCGCCTTTAGACGTTAACAGGGCGAATAGATATGGAGGTAGTAAAGAAAAATTCTTATGTTCCACCTTTCAGAAGACCATCTAAACTTGGAAATAAATACCCGCGATGTTGCAAATATATGTAAATTCCGGAAAGTGAAAATCTTTTTTTCTAGAGCAGTACCTAGTGAGTAGAGTAACTTTGAATTCATTTGATTCGTTGTTCTGTATGACTTTAGAAAACGTCTTTTCACATTCTGATGTGACGCTTTTGACATCCTTTTAAATAATGTGCAATAAATCACGTCAACTAGACGTCATTTTGCTTGCTGGAGGTTCTTCAATATTTTACGAGTTTAGAAGGGGGAATCAAGACGATTTGTTCTCTTACGAATAAAATTCGTATGAAAACCACTTAAAATACCTTCAGATGAGATCTCTGTGTTTGTTTTCAATGCAATATGTATGAAGTAATTAAATGGAGATGAAATTTAGGTATAGCATCTAAATAAGACTTTTTGAATTGGACATGCATTTTGGTCTTTTCAACATTCGTCATCATTTTATGAACCGGTTCGGCTTGCTGAGTAAATAAAGTTATTCCACTCGATCGAGCCTTTTTAGTTGAAGTCTTTTAGATCAGAAAGTGCAAGAGCCCAAAAATCTGAATCTGCCTCGGAGCATACTAAAAAAATTCTTTAGCCATTAATTTGACTTTCAACTAGTAACACTACCATTTTCAAGCCTCATTAGTGAAGTTACTTTTGTCACGTATGCAATATTTGTTGTGTAATGTTTACAAGCAATAGTTTCGTTGTGCTGAGCGATTCGAGTTCCAATTTAAATTTGAAATAACACAACCAGCAATCTGTCACGTTTGCAGTCATTTACTTGAGCGTAATATTCTGGAGAATGGGAAATCTTTTACATTGATTTTTGGAAAATTTTTTGATTCGTCATGAAAGGAATTCGTTATGGAACAGGCTTTCTCCACGGAACACAGACAGGGATAAACAATATTCAATTGATCAGTAATCTTCTGGAAGTAATCTCCAAGTCAAAGAAGTTCTCAAATATTATACTACCATATCTTTTTTTTGCAAGATCTGATTTGCTCTATTACAAGGTACAAAATTTCATTTGGTGTGATCTAAAAATCCTCTTGAGCTGTATTGATTTGATTACTGTTTACATTTATTAGGGTAGCTAATTATTTATTAGAAGTTTCTTGGCCTCTTCTGTCGAGAATATTGAAGAAACAAAATCAAACATCACATACAGCGAACATGACTTGTGTTCTATACAATTTACATGATGGCATGCAAAACCAGACAAGACAGGATGATGTTAACGGTAACAAGAACTCAGAAATCATGCAAAAGCGATTATTTTCTAGAAGTAACAGTAGAAGTTGGACTGTAAAACGAATTCTTGAAATCCAAATAGTAATATGCCGCCGTCTCTTGTAACACAATTAAATAATATGAAATATCAACAATAATCAATTATTTCCACCATGAAAGATTTTTATCAAATAATAACTGTAACGCTAAAATCACAATATGTCAACAATCTATCACCATTGTATTATTTAAGAACTACAAAAACAAAACTTCTTACATTTTGTTTTTTCTAAAAATTTTATTTTTGTTGGTTTTCCAAGAAATTTTATTCTAAAAAGTTATAAATCCGTGTCATCATGATGTTACAAATATAATTTAGAAATTTTATTCGTCGTGCAAAAACAATATCAGAAATAGCATTAATACGCAAAACGAAAAAAAAGAAAGCCACGAAAATCCGCGAATTCGTGATACACGTACTGTATAAGCAAAACGTCTCATGCTTGGTGATCCTAAAATCCATTTAGGATTTGTCATGGCACCTACCTAAATCGGCCAGCTTTTATATTTTCTGACTTTTAATCGATATTATAAAAAAGTAAAAGTAGGGAATAGAATTGAAAACTTATTCAATTCATTATGTTAGGAACTGGAAAGAATATATTATTTTATTGTCGATTGATTTTTTTTTAACAAAAAGAAGCTAAAATAATTAGAAAATTCTGTAATTATCAGTTTAATAATATAGAATGTTCATAAAGCGCAAAGGAATGTCCCGTTATACAGATCATGACTAGAATAATTCTAGAAAGTACATTTTATGTTTAATAAAGAAAATAAGTATTAAATAGTTTTAATTTATGCATTTATTTAAGGGCAACAATATAATTATGCAAACCATACTTTGAGAAAAATTTTGTATTAATTATTATTATGAAAAGTTTTCAACATTTGCTATTTTCCTACAGTTATTGAATTATTTTATAACCTTTTTTTGTTGGCAATGTTCCATACATACTATACTGCAGCGAGGTAGTATATCGATAAAAACAAATCGCCCCTAACGTTTAAATACGGTGTGAGTAATTAAAACAGGTGTGTCATTGTTGCAGGTTAATTAAACACGATGCTCACATTTTCTTGTTAATTTAATCTAATGTTTCATATTATCTCCCTTATAACATTTTCCTGTTATTATATCTTGATGTTATTGTATTAGGTTTTTGCTGAATGGAGTCTGCATTAGTGTTGAAAGTTTTGTGTATTACGTCACTAAATTGTTTACGTATTAAAAATTAGGTTAGAATTTATAATGTAAAAAAATCCATACGCTTTAAACCTATTTCTCTTACATAATAAAATTGGAAATAATACAAGTGCATACTAAGAGCGTACCAAGAAAAGTAAATTTTACGCTGATTAATAATTACTTTAATTAACTTAAATGGAGCAAGAAAAATATTTAAATGTAAACGTTAAGGATACATATTAAACTAGTGCATAATATTTCAAAGACAGGAATTCATTGTAACATCTATATATGTATAAGCTATAATGTATTAGTGATGTCTCTCAAGGCTTTATTGAAGGCTCACTATTTTTTCTACTTTGAGCTTTACTTTTATTTCATATTGTGATTATTATACCTATTAGATAATCAAATACATAACAGTTTGACTTTGCAGTTAATTGGAAATTGAAACAAGATCGATAGAGAACGTTTTCATCAAGGACTTTAGCACAATTTAATAACACGTCTGCAAGATTTTTTTATAACACTGCAAATGATAACGAGCTTGAGGTTATTATCTTCGTAAAAAAAGTTATTTCGACTAACATAAGAAACATCAGTCGAGTGTTTCTTTTTGTTTATGAAATGATTGCTAATAGTAAAAGTAAAACATTAAGATTTCATTCATTTCACGTTATTATTACCGCACCAGAATAAACAATTTGATAAGTCACTGGATTAAAATCGCACAGAAAACCATTCATCATTAAAGCCATTATAATTATTTTTATAAAAATTATTTATTTATAATTGCCTTTTTATTATTCCCTAAATATTACTCAATACGAGACCTTGATACTACTTTCCCGTATTTTATACGCATAATATAATATTAGACTTGAATATTTCTCAATCATATATGAATTGTAGTAAAATGATTTGCAACTTTTTAAGGGAACGCTTTCCTATTACTTGCATTACCAATTAACACTCATCTTAAAGTTGACATTGTTAAAACATGAATTAGAAAATTTGTAAACTAGAAATTAAACATTTACACAGCTGTCACGCACCACAAAAAGAGCAAACTAAATACAATTTCACTGCTGATGAAAGTCAAGTACTATTGTTTGAATGTTAGTCAAAAAGAAGGAAACATCTCACTGGTTCTAGTTTGATTGTTTTAAAAGTCGACACTAGTCAATTAATCTATAGGACATTTTATAATACATTGCAAGTTTCTCATAAGAATTATATTTCTATAGTTCGTTGTTACAACAAAGAAGCTCATAAAATCATATCGCTATTGAACTATTATTCTTGGTGTTATGGTTTTAATTTAAATAGAACTTCCTGAAGATTTTGACACGTTGAACAATAGTTAGTTGCCAAAAACGTTTGTATCCCAATTCGAATATAATCTCAAGCATTTGAAAAATAATTATCTTGCTCGTAAAATGAAAATTAGATTCTTTTGGTCAAACTTGCTTGGTTGGAGAAAAGATTTAATAAAATACAGAAATGATCTCATTAAATATCTAAAATATCTTGACACAGAAACTCTTCCAAAAGTGCGATCCGGCAAGTAATCTAAGTTGATGGTTTTTGTTCAATAGAGCCCAAATCACTATTGTAGATGAATTCGGTATTGACATTGTAGGCCTAATTATTAAATCAAGAAAGCAAAACCCTACATCTGTACAAATAAAGTTCTGGAACAAGTACACAAAGTAGTGCCATACCTATAAATATCTGACAATAAGAAAAGCCCAGTTTGATCGAGATAAGTACAATTTAAAATTCTCAGGCCCGCTTTATCCTTGATCGAATAGGTGTAACTCACACAAATTCAATTTTCAGTTTAATCTGTCTTTCTATGAGAAGGTTGTTCAAGACTTGAAGATTTGCAGTTTTAAAATTTTGAAATTTAATAACCATCTATTTGTAAATATCAGAATACTGTCTTTTTGGCCTTCCTTGTAATTCTAAGTTAGGTTAGGTTGATTTATAATAAAAAGGAAAAACCCCACGGATTGCTTTTTATTTTGTCGATATGACTAACAATCTCAATTTGCCAAAATTTCATAGACCTACAAAACATATATCTACCAAAACTGCTAAATGACAAAATACAACAACAAAAAAATTAGAAATGTGGAGTTCGCATCTGATAAATTATCTATGGGAAAAAATCTAAAGAATCTTAACTACAAACGTCTTAACGTGCATCTACTATTGGTATTGATTATCCTAATCAAATATAAACACAAAAGCCTCAACATTCTTGCTGAAGAGCATTTGAGCGAGTTGGTCTAAACTGTAATTAGCACCTTATATTTGCCAACTTGAAAATTTCAAATGCTTGATAACCTGGAGAATTCTGATATATCTATAATGAAAGTTTCTGAAGTCTGATTGCTTTTTTCACAAGGAAGTCTAACTTGGTGATTTAAAATTTATGTCCAAATGTACTAATGAAAATATAAATAAAATTCAAAAATTTTGATTTTATATAAATTAGAATTTCTTGGTTAGAATGTTCTCAGGAACCCTGAAAACTGACTACTAAATGGATGCCCAAAACTAATTCTATTTGTAGAGGCAAGTCAATAGTTGAAAAGAAATTCTACAAGTAAGTGACCGCAATATTTACTTTTTGTATAGTATGCACCTCTTACATATCTTGAGAAGGAAACGGGGAGATTTTTAAAATTTTTTAAGAAAACAAAAACACCCTGAAAATTCTGATTGCCACATCTCGTCTAATTATTACTTTTCAAGATCTTTCTATCTTCAAGACTCGCAAGACTGAAATAAATCTGGACACGAAAATTTTAGTAAGTCTTGCTCGGATTTCTAAGCAGCTTTTGGTCTTGGTTATTTATTGAATAAATCCTGTTTTCATTTAACTAGCAAAAATTATTTCTATACAGTTTTAGATGTAAAAATCATCAGAAATGGGAACTTCAAAAAGTTTGATCATCACTTTAGACAGTTACATTTTATTATTTCGTTCTGGCTTAAAAAGCAACTTTCAGGCTTCAAATTTAAAGCAATTGGAATATTTATGATCATCATTCTTATCATTGATAAGTTCCTCGGGTTTCTTGGAACTGGTCATAGATGTTTTGCACATAAAATAGTCTCAAAGCTCAAATTTCCAAGATTCGAAGAAACCATATATTAAAATATGGTACTTGTCAGTACACATTTGCATTATTGAAAAATTTGAAAAGACTACAAACAATAGCTAATTCTAAGACTATTATAGTAGCTAGAGCCAAAGAAGAACGATCCTCAAGATGTTGAATAAGAGATATCTTGGCATTTGAAAGAATAATTAGAACGAATGAAAAAAACAACACCTCAGTATTCCTTGCGAAAGTTTTAGTTGTTTACTAGAATTTGTTCAGTATCGGAGTCTATATTTATATTTTGGTATAATAATGACAAACAAAACATAAAAGACAAAATACAAAATACACAAACTGCTAGAGTTGCAAAAATTGGTATTCTTACATAATTTACAAAAATTAATTTTATTCAAAAGCGGTTGGATTTAGAAAAGAATGACAAGAATATAAAAAAAGCACCACAAAAGTCGAAATTGCAGTTTAACCAATAAGAACCACACTGTAACTATGAAGAAATCGAAGTTGCGTACAGTACTGTATAGGGATTTTGCTCAACTCACAAATTAAATTAAAAAGAGAAAACATTCTACTAATTTTCAAAATATTTTAAATAAAACTATATTTTTCATAAACCTCCAACATCCTGTATCTCAAAAACGAGACTTCGAAGGACCTACATAATATGTTTTACTTAGAATGGGCTGTAGAACCAATCCTTGAAATATCGTGACGTACTTGTATAAATATAAAAGAAAAATGTAAATTTAGTTCATCTTCGTTGAATGAGATGTTAATAAATGTTTCATGTTCTAACACTTATTTTTACCAAAATATCTCGCTAAATGTAATCAGAGCATCAACTCATTTTGAGGTTAAGTCGCACCTACAAATAAATTTTGAAACGTTTTGCCAATTTCTTTAAAGATCCTTTTAAAGTTTTTACCTACGCAGTTGTGTTTTACTAATTAAATGAAAAATATAGCTAGTAGCGTTCACTTAAATGTAAAGTTTCTAAAATAGCTCTTTATTATAAATACCGTGCCATTTAAAAAGTTTAAAGAGAAAACTAATTTTCACATTCCAAATTACTCAGCTAACATGAATAATTGACGTTTTTTATTTAAATTAATTTAGAAACGGACGGTGCCTTATCAGTTTTCTTTATAATGTTCAATAAGACAGTAAACAATACTTATTTTATAATAAATAAAAAATGACTCACCATACATCCGAGGTCTTCATCTGCATATAACCCGGGAAAATGTTTCTGATCACCACAATAAAACGAGGTATCAGGAAGATCCACTCGCGATGCAAAATTATCATCAAAATTCTTATCGTAACCCACTGGATAATATTCTCTAGGTGCATTCATAACTTTATTACGACTGTTAATACGTTTTGGTGGAGGGGGTGGGGGTGGCCTGTAAGTTGTAGTTGTTGTAGTCGTGGTCGTTGAAGTCGCGGCTTTTCTTTGTAGTAATTGTTGTTGTCTCATAATTAAAGCGGCTTCTATAGCTTCTGCAGATATATTCGTTGCGGCTGATAAAGCTTGAATCGAGTTCGTACTCGTTGCAGATAATAAAGGAGCGAGCTCGTTATTTGGAGATTGTAGAGTTCGTAGCGCGAAATTACTGCTGCTCATTTTTTCTGATGCTTTAGGTTTATTCGCTGGTATAGGCACAATAAGTGCCATTGCTGCCTTTTTACCGTCTAATTTTACATTCGAGTTCGTAGATATTCGCGATATAGATGGTGGTAATGCATTAAAAGAAGGAACAACTCCCATTAGAGCAGGGGTTGGAATGACGTTACCGCCAATGCGTCTACTGACGTTTGCACTTAAAGAATTAGAATTAACCGATGGTCTTTCCGGTGCGGGAGGAATCGGTTTAAAAGGGGGAATTGTGGATGCACTTTCTGAACTTTTAGCAGGAATCATCGATGCTTTCGTGGGCATCACCGGCGAAGGCCACATTGGCATGCTTTTTCCCTAAAATTAGGTAATTATTGTTGAAGACGATTTTAAGAAAGAAACGTAAAATGCTTACGGTATTTGTCTGTTGAGCCTGACTTACGGCGGCTTGTAATTTTGAAGACCCTTGAACTGAACGCCTACGGTTGCTCTCCAAATTAGAAAGCGATTCCTTAAAACCGAGCTCATCCCCAACGCTGAATCCTACAAATCCAACGTTTACCACAAATAATTCTTGTCTAAACTAAAAGTTATATAATGTGCAGATGATGATGTGAGTGAAATAAATACGTGTGAATAAATACCTTAGAACAGAACACAAATACGCTTTCTACATACAGTGTATATCTATTGGAAAGTTAATAAAATTGTCATTAGAAACAGAAATAAAGTAAGTTTGCCGAGCCGATAGATCTGGAACTAATTTTCTGGAAAGCTTTCATTAGCGAATTCTACAAAGTAAAACAGCCTAAAGCAAATATTTTACATTACCAACTCTAAAAGTCGGCATATTCGTGCTCATTAGCAAAAGTAAATATCAGAGGTATTTACAAAACGTATTAAGGATGTTAATGTAGAACATGACTGGTGAATAAATGAGCGGAAGTAAGCAAAGGAAGTTTACCCAGGCCTACGTGAGCTTTGATACCACCAAGATTCCTAACTCGGAAGAGGCCGGATTTCTTAAAAGCGCAGTTCAGGACAAATCCGAAATCCGATTCCAGCACACAGGTGGGGTGGCCAAGACGCCAAGTCCCGCCTGTAACCAATAAGTGCGATTGTAATAACATCCTGGAAAAACCGTCAGCTTGCAATCAAAGCCTCGAGCTCGAGGGTTCTCCAAGATGATTTATTCTTATTACTTCCGCGAAAGAGTATAAGAATAACGAACTAATCAAAAGATAATATTCGGCAACTTTAGGCGCTTGATAAAGACCTACTAACCTACATGAGCGTAACTGTAAACTAGCATATTTTTTGAAATTTGGTACCGCGCACGTTCTCTCGCTGTACAATTTGATAATGTCAATAACAGAAGGATTACAAAGTTGTTATACACAGAGATGCTTAAAAGTCCCATAAAAAAAGCTTCGAAGAAATTAATAATAATGCATGCATCGATTCGTACAAAATACTTAATTCAAATAAAATATATTTGAAGACAACATGCGTTATTCTATTTTACATTGTTAAATTATTAAAATGGAAAATTCGAAAATTCTAGTAAATTAAGTAAAAGTGTTTTTTTATTACCTATATACACAAATAAAACTAAAAATCCTCTTAAATGTCAAATCCGGAACCTACCAAAAATTGCCAGCAGCAGAAATAAACTCGTGTACTTCATAGCTGCACAGCGCGAGTTTTTATACCAGAACAAGTTTCACATGCACTTACACATTTACATCGACAGAGCTTTCGAAACCGACTGACGCTCAACTTCTTCAGTTCTGTTACTAAAACTTCAACACGAATACTACTGACCCAGTCTTTACGCCAATCGAATAACGGTAGCAATGGTACTAATAAATATGATGGCGAAAACAGAATAACCTTCAACAAGATAACACCTTGTAGTATTTAGTTCTTGCAAAACTTTTTTTAATGAAACCGTTAAGTAATTGATAATAGAAAAAGGTAAACGTTCCTAATTATTAGATTTTTATTAGAACAGATATGGAAAGAGCGAGAAATATACAACAGAAACCTTAGGTATCATATCATAAACTGCATTTTACATATATCAAGGTTATTATCGCTTACAAAGAAAGGGCAAGAAGCCTTTTTTTGAGAAATTTGTTGTTTTAAGTTTTGCTCGCACTTTTCAAGTTAATGATACAAGTTTCTATATAAATAGCTTCGTTTCGTGTCTAAATTATTAAATATTCAAGAGCTACGCAAGTGATGCACAGTTCTTATTAACAATTTATTTTTTCTTAATATAACTGTTCTTAAATAACTAAATTTGGAGACTGCCTTTAATTTCATTCTTTAGAATTAGAAATAGGTGTCAGTTATAAACATTTGATGGTGTTATACCACTACGCTTTGATTATTGTTAGAACTTAAAACCGTTTCTAATTTTATGGAATAATAAACAAATGAGCAGTAATTTGCCAAACGAGTGCGTACGGATGGTTCTTAAGAGATTTCTAAAATGAACACAAAAAAAGAAGCCACAAACAATAATAGCACAAACTTTTCTTGATATAACTATCTGACAAAAAAGATAAAACTGCGTTCAAACAGTTGAAACATATTTTCTATTTAGAAGGTCTGTAACCCTGAAGCTATGTGACAAAAATACTTGGAAAAATATCAAAACATATTGGTTACTAGAAAAAATGTTTGATTACATAGTGTATTCCATAAACGAGTAACACATGAAGTTTGCATTTCTTGAAATGGAACGCCCTATATATTTTGTTATTTCTTTATTCCCTATCAAATGCGAGTAGGTACAGCAATATAAGGTTATGGAGGATTAATTCAAACAGTCTCAACGTTATTCATTTTTTTCTTGCGAAGTCTTCTTGGTATAATTAATAAAACATTTGATTTAGAAAACCTTTTAGTGGGAAACTTAAATTCCTAGTAATTTCCAGTCCTGATTATTAAGATTTTATTTAACTACATAGCTTTTTCTACGGGACAATCAAGAAACAAATTCTAATTTCTTGATTATCTAATGGAACACCTCACCCTGTAGATTTTGGTGTTTTTTTTTCTTGTTAGTACAACATTATGGAATCTAAACCTAACAATTGAACCATTTATTGTAAAATGCCATTAAACTTCTTAATTGTCCCTGGTATAATTAAAAAATCTTCAATTACTATGACTTAGAAAAGGTAAAATTGAATACAGTACTTATAGAGCTAATACTATGCTTTTATATTCAAACTAACATTGTTGATACCCTAGGTAAGCCTTAATGTTCTCGCCAAATATTGAAATTCTTCGAATCATTTTTTAATAATATAAAATGTTTTTAATTAGCAAGAAATATATAACACAATCGAAAAGACTTAAACTAGATAAGTAATTTGAAGCAAAACTCGGGGCTCAAACCTCTCTGTTCTTCCACTTAACCTCTCCGTCTTTTCATTTAAGCCCTCTGTTCTTTTATTCAACTTCTTTGTTTTTCCACTCAACCTTTCTGTTCTTTCATCCAACCTTTCTGTTCCCCCACTTAACCTCTGCTTTTTCACCTAACCTTTTATTAAACGAATTGATGCAGTCCTGCCCTGACAGATTTGGCGAATAAAGAAAGGTACTGACGTAAAAATATTTTTTTCGTCAACTACCGATGTATGGCTAATAAAGATTCTTTCGATATATTTCTGTAGTGTAGAGTCTAACCATCAACACTCTCTCATAACCGTCTAATTGTCTGACAAGAATACCTGTAAACAGTCAAAACTCTGGTTTAACTTTCGGACTTTCTTTTTATACAGTTATTCAAAAGTAGTTGCAGTCTTAGGCTTATTTTATTATTTCTCTTCGCCAAAAGCTTGATAACAATTTTTTACTTGATTATCGGCCTCCAAGCGCTTTGTTCCCAGTTCTGTTGCTGATGTTACTTTTGGTAACTACAAAATGACTTAAAGTCTTGAGCAAAAGATTTGACAATCTTCAGATACTTATTCAAACTGTCTAAATCTTGCGATATACTATTTAGACAAAACCCTGCTAAAAAAACATTTTCCAAGGAACAACTTGATGATATGGTATCCAATAATAAGTTTCGCTCTTGAAACACCAATCACACATTGAGGTGCAGCTCTTATTGCAACACCTTCCTTTTAAAGTTTTTTCAGTTCATTAAAATCTTTGAATGGCAGATTTATACGAATTCTTCAGGTCTGGCAGCTTGATATATTCCTTCGTCTAATAATTCTTCTTCACAAAACGTTAACTCATTTTAATGGTTTAAAAATATCCCATCGGGTCTTTTGTTAAGGTTACTGTGACGTATCAGCTGATGGTTAGGAAGATTGTACTTTGCTGAAAATCAAAAGCGTCATTTTTAAAACTAACAACAGTCACAACCAAAAAATAAAAATATTTCGCATAGCAAGTTCTAGTTTAAATTAAGGTTCCCTTCAGTAACAGTCATTTTTCAAGAAATTCAAATTGTTAAAGAACCAAGAAGAAAGAATCAAATTTCTTCTAGATTCTAAACCTTTAATTCGTGCTGAAAATAGATTTCAAAGTTCAAATTAACTCTAATTCGAACAATTTAGTGTTGCCGATTTCAGCTGATTTTCTAATTAGAAGTTGATCTGTCAAAAATACTCAAATCAAATACCTCGAAGTTCCAGAAAATTTAGCATATGAATGAAACTTACTGTAACGAGTTGTTGCTCAAGAGTCACGCCTTTGGAATCGTTTTTTGAACACTGGAAATGTTCATCGAAGGCAAGGCTAAGGTTGATTATCATCTTCTGCAGTGGAAAATTGTTATTTGTCATTACGTTCTTGAAGAAACAAAGAATGACTCTGAAATGAGCTTGCTACTTGCTGCTGGAATTTCTCAATCTTAAAAGAGCTTCGTAGAAACAGGTTAAATGGTTTTCTCAAAACTGGGTTTCAGTTCTTTTTAGCAACTAATTCGGAGTCAGCGTGATACCTTATAACTTGATATGGCGTGATCCCGGAGCAAAAAATAATTCCTAGTTTGTTTAAAAAACGACTCACATACGAAGGTAGAAGTTTAATTGTTTGGGCTGAAATAAGTGTTGGTTATACTGATTTCTATATAAGAGAAACTGATGCTTTGGCTGCTCAGCGATGTCGATATAAAATTCTCAGTCCTAGTTATTCCATTTGCCGCCACAGTTGGGGACAGATTCATTTTAGTAGACGATAAGTTTGCCCTTATCAACGAACGATTGTATACAAATTAGATATCGCAAGCATGAGTTGGTCTGACCTGAATCCCATCACAAGATTAATTGTGACAATTCTTGGCATACTAGGTCTTTCATGGTCTTCCTGCTACATTGGACATAAGAAATCGAATACACAAGCTAGTAAATGTTACTTGTTCATTACCATGAAAAACGGGTGCCATAGGATCGATTACAAGAATGTTTAGCTAACCTTTCTGACCAGAAAAAAATTACAATTTTTACAGCGAAAGTAGTTAAACCTTGCCGATAATTAACTATTAAAATTGAACACAGTGTAACTAAATTTTAAAACATGCCTAAGATCACTCATGCACTTGTAAGCAAACAGACGTTCTCGCTAAGTATGAAACCAACATGACGGTCACTGGCAATGGGCGTCTTTTACTTTTAGATTTTCCAGATTCTGCGTTATTTGGTACACCTACCTTTCTTAGGTGAACTTTTCCCTTTCTTTTTTATTGTCTTACCCTTCTTTATTTTTCGGGCTTGTTCTGGCAAGTCCAGAATTTTTATTCTTTTTTGTATACTTTCAGTTTTGCGATGAAAAACCATCCTACAATTCGATTCAAAAATATTGCATTTTTAGATTGGTGTTACCATTGATTGGTATTATTCAATCCTCAGTTTGGTGCACTAGTATTTACGCATTTGTTGGTGTGAAAGTTTTTAGATTTGTCTTCAATTTCTGATAAATATTGAGAAGCTACCAATGCTCCTGTCTAGCTTATTACAGCCAGTTACGGGCGTCAATATTTAGTTCTTTGAGTTTTTGCTCTATTTGGATTCGGAATACTTTTTGTCAATTTCTTTTCGAACCATGGGCGTACTTATAAAAACTAAGGACGTTAAAATCAATGCGCGGTTTAAAATTGATTCTTCAAGGTAGAAATTTATTTGATGATTGAAATCGAATCATCAAGAAGAGGCCAAAAAGAATTATCCTTGCTACTTATAACTTTATGTAGTTGGCCTTAAACTCTTTGTTAATTACTTGAGTAGCTGTTTTTAATTTGTAGGTTAATAATGACACTAACAAGAGAACTATTCTTATTTTACAAATATTATTATGAAATTTATGTGCTCATACAGAATTGATTATGTTACAATTGAGTGTTTTTCTTATCATATTAATTGTGTATTATAATATAACAATAATTAGAAGTAACTAATTTGTAATAAACCGGAAGCTTATACAATTAATTATAAACTAACATTGTTCTTGCATTCTGTTGGTCATATTATAAATATTATTACATAATTAACATTAATGCTATCGGATGTTCGACCTTTAATTCAAGTCTTCCTTATCGAACCACAAAGATTTTATTCAATTTGTTTGATGAACTTGTTACTTTACATTATCGATCTTTTCTTCAAGGTTTCATTATAATTTTTTTGTTTTATTGTGTCATTTGTTTTTATTAGTTATTATTTATTTTTGGGAAAGTTCGAAGAAGTATTAAAATGTAATTTAATAACGTTGAGATTACTGGTACAGACCTATACAATGCTGTATCACTAAAGGAATTAAGAGAAAAAGGATAGAGTGAGAAACATTTGAAATTTGATTCTGCCCACGAAATGACTTTCAGCAAACAAATATTTAGAATATTTCGACTTGACTGCAAAAGTTTAACACTCTATGGCTTAGCTTCCTACACGCCCATACATCTATTAAGCTCTCCATGAGTGGTTTTGCTCTTGTATCTTACACTTATAAAAACTTATTCTAATTTTGAAATATTATAATATCTAACTATTCTGATAATTCTTCTTTTCTGTAGGTTTTGACTTCAAAATCATATATTACGCTTCTCCATTTTAGAAGATGTAAGTTGCAAGCATTTGGAATCAACTCCCAAAAGGTATCAAAGTGATGACATCAGGATTTAGTATGTGGGTACGGAATACCCTTTGGCTCTTCCGGCGCTTCTAGGACATTTTTTGCACTCAAGTGACGATGCGAAAAACTGAGAAATCTACACTGAAGCTAGGAATATCAACAGGTAAAGGGAATGTACTGTTCAAATATGTTACAAATTAGAAGCATTCACAACGCGTAGCGAACTTTAATATATTTTTTTGGGGCTTCCATGCATATTTTTCTTGTAAAAATACAACCCACATTTTGTGGGTCGGTGGATTCCCAATCCGTTGAGCTTCCCGCATTGCGAGGCTTATTACTGAACCTAAAGCTCCACTACTGCGTCACATTAAAACATTTTCCAAAGTTTAAATGAATGGCAATAGCGTACTTTTGTAATTTTTCGTGCCTTGGTGGTAACTTAAAATATAGTATGATGTATTTTTATGAGCTCATTGTCAAGCGATTTATTAAATAAGCGGAACATATACAATAAAAATCAAATTTCGAACAATACAGATCAAGTCAAACACCTACCAAATATATTGCACTAATCAGTTTCCTTGAAAATACGAATATCAATTTATAAAATAATAGTTCCAATTGAAAAAAAAGATTGGTTAATTTTTAATCACATTCATACAGATACATTCAAGTAAGAAACTTGCATTGTTGCATTTAATGACACTGTGTGTTAATGAGTGGAAGTCTTTTATTAGGGAAGCATATGGTTCAGAGACAAAACACTAAAAACATGAATAACTTCTTAAAAGTTTTCTTTTTAAATAAACATTCAATTCTTATTATTCTACCCTTTCAAATAACAAAAAATGATACATTTTCAAATAACAAAGTTACTTTCACACAGAAAACGATGGAAGTATTGATAATTTTATTTTTGCTATTAATATATTTTTTGATTGAAAAATGATTTGAAATTTGCCAATTTAATGAATGGTGTGTCAGTGATTACTAACATAAACATCCTGTTTCAAAAGCAAAGCTTTTAGTAAATTCCATCTATAAGAATAATCTTTTACAGCTAATAGTAAAGTTTTAAGATACAGTTAAAATTAGAAAACATAATCACACAATTAGCTTAAAGATTTTCAGAAAGCAGGATTTTAAAATTGTTGTAAAACCATGTTTGTTGCCACCTCTTAACAGTTAGACGAAGTAGCTACAAAGCAAGAAAGCAGTTTCCTTGAATAGCTTTACAACAGTTGTTTGCATCGAAAGACAAGACCGAGATAAATAGGAAACGTTAGCACAGCTACAAAGCAGCAACTTGTATAGGGTTTTAAATGGTAACATAGATATTGGCAAACAGATGGCAGGAGAATTGTGAAGTTGAAGTTTACTTAAATCTAAATTTCCACAAATAGCTGATTATTTTTTAAAACTCGTTTTTAATATTCTCAAACAAATTTTCATAAAAAACACATTTAATAATAATTAAATGCAGCATTGCTGCTGACAAAGTTTGCATTAAACAGTTACTGAAATTAATTTAAGAGAACTGCATGTAAATAAAGGAATTCACAAAGCTAACATAAAATAATATTTACGAAAGTTATTAACTAACATTAATATTTGTACATAAATCTACATTTCGTTTGAATTGAATACATTATAGTTTGCAAGGCATA
>VTPC01002029.1:0-16283 GCA_011009095.1 Ignelater luminosus
TTTTTTTAAAGAAAGCTGTACATTTTGTGAATGGCCTCTGTCTGCTGAAGATGTAGGTTCAATATGTCCTGTTTCGCATAGCCATTGATTTAATCGTCAAGTAACATTTGCATCAAGATGCTTTCTATTTCTATCACTCATTGAAACTGTTTGCCATAACAAAAACTTATTTAAAATTCTAAGAACAAGAAACTATAAATTAAGTACTTAAAATTCTAAACACCACAAACACATATAAAAGCGAAACAAGAAAAAACAAAAGTAACGAACATAGTAATTGTTAATTTACTTGTTTTCCAGCACATTAATAACACACATTATATAACTATTTATTAGATATTATTAGTACATGTTAAAGAAACTATTGAAAACGCGTTTTTAATTTATCCTGAATTTACCTCTTATTTACTTTTCAATGCTAACAACTTGCAGCAACCAAAAGTCACTAACTCCAACAGTAATATTTTTAAGAAACAAATTAACACAAACGAGACTAACTGCACTAAAAAGATTTTTGTTCTAGAACGGATGCAAGTTGAAAATGTCAAATGGATGAATTCGAAATGTAAGAAAATGACAAATGCTGTTACTTGCCTGGAAATGGTAGCAATTGTGTAAACTTTTCTAAATACACAATGCATTATTTACATCCGCAGGTTATTGATAAACAATGCAGCATTGCAACATCTTTTTATAGATTTTGCAGCAAAGGACTAATAATAATAGGAAAAAGTAATTACTGCCAAAATATTAAGATTCCAAACAAAAATATGATTGAACATTTCTTCTTATTACTTAAAATACTAATTATTGTAACTATTTCATCTTAATTATTAAAAATAGAAAAATTCAAAAGACAACTAGGAATGTTAATAACTCCAAAATAAGAAGGCTATCTTCAATCTATCTATTAGAATTTTTTCGCAGTTTATGATGTAGAATAACATACTGGTGTACTTATTATGCACCATTTTACATACACCCTGTATAAATGGGTCATGTATGCCAGGTCCCTAGCTAAATTCATTGCACTTCTTCAATTTATACCTGTTTTCACCTAGTATTTTATTTACACTATTGTGCCATGATCCTTTTAGTTGTCCTCTGTAATGAGCAAGTTGTGGTATCACTTAGTTGATGGCACAGTAAAGTTGTCTGTGTACTCAACCGCGAGTGCATATGAACATGTTGCGCTGATCGATACTACTTAACTAGACGATCAGACATGCAATTTTCATAACAGAGTGATGTAGTTCATGCGAAACAATTTGTTTATCTAGATGTTCTTTACCCATGTACACCTTACTTGCACACATACTTTAGTTAATGTTGCACCATTGGTGCAATTTCTAATTTCTGCCAGTGTCTGGCAATGAGGTACTTAGTTGTACTAAAATTAATGTAAATAATGAATTTCCTCTTGATAAAATATAAAATATTTGAAAAGATAATTGAAATGTAAAAGTAGCATGCAATCAAAAAAAAAACAAAATTGAAGTGGGCCATGGCCAGTACCATGTGACAACACTGATAAGAGAATAGATAGAGGTTGACAGTTATGAATTGTTAGGTTAAACCAGTATTTAAATTCAATCTGAAATTTCAAAATGACAATTATAAATTAAAATT
This sequence comes from Ignelater luminosus, assembly GCA_011009095.1. Taxonomy (NCBI): domain Eukaryota; kingdom Metazoa; phylum Arthropoda; class Insecta; order Coleoptera; family Elateridae; genus Ignelater; species Ignelater luminosus. Next base: position 1,630 of record VTPC01002029.1, read on the forward strand.
TGAATAAAACAATAGATATTTGCAAGGAACACTGCCACATAATACGAGTCATGGCCTGCTTCAACTTGTTTTTTTTTCGATCAAACGGTGCAATACATTCAAATAGTTCTATTCATGCAAAGTTGATAGTAATAAAAACGAATCGATAAAAGCCAAGTACGATTTAATTTTCTGTATTTAAGGTTAGGTTTTTGACATATGAAATATCTTTATCTGACATTTTATATTTGAAATATGAAAACTAATGTCACTATCAAACGACATTTTTAATAATTATAACGTTAAACTGAATGAAGCCACAAATGTTGAAAAATTGACACTGACATTAATTTTGTGATATTTTACCCTGCATTCGGTAAGGTACATCTGACAGCTATTTTTACTCGGGATCGTCTGTTGTTCTTGTCTCTCAAATAAAAATTCAGATTTGAGTGACAAGAACAAGAGACAATTTTGAGCAAAAACAGCCATCAGAGGTCTTTACCGAATGCAGGGTAATGATTTGTATCATCTTATTGAAGGTTTACAAAATGTTACAAACGTCAATGTCATAATTAAAATTTATTATAATTATGTAAAACAGCATCATATGAGCAAGCATGCAATTGATTGATAATGTAAAGACCACGGCAACGCTTTTTCCTTTGTTAGAACATTTAGAATTGCTGTAATTAAAAAAGCATTGTTGCTTTCAAAGAATATACCAAGTGCTCTAACCAAATAAAAATATTTAATTAGCTATGACTTTTCTAAAATAAAAACATTTCTAAAACTCAAATCATCAAAATCGTATTAAAAAGTTTCAAGTGACATCTTAGACTTATCTATAGTTCTTGTTCTTTATACCGTGTGGATGGATTTGTTTTGTCAATGCACAAATACATAAGAGCAAGCGAAAGGAAATAATATTTTACATGAGTAGAAATGAGATGGCACATACCAGCAAAGTTCTACTGGCCAACTCGTTAGCATATTTTAATTACAACAATCGCTCTAAAACTGCTGTGATTGGTTCATTTCCAAAACTTACAGTCATTTGATTGGCTGTTTGTAAATGAATAGAAAAAAATGTCAAAAGACAAATTGTTAACCTTATAATTTGTGTTTATCCGAACGTTAATTGTAAATAAAATGCAACAATAATTCTTTAATTTTCTGAAATTCTGTACTACCTGAATGTTACCCTTTTAAAAAAGATTATTTTACTCTATCAGGTAAAAAGGGATCCACTGCATTGTAGTTGCAGTCAAGTTTATGCGTAAATAACCTGTCATGTCATAAATAACCTCTCTTTATCCTAATGACATTACTAGAGTAGCCCAGCAATTTACTGAACTTCTATAGATAAATTAAAATGATCCAGTCTGTATATTTGAGATTTTTTTTTTGACTACTGCATAACACTAGAATGTCCTTAAATAAAAGAAAAATACTACCTTATGTAATCTACCAATTTTAAATATTACATGTCCAGCATAATAATCTTAATACTGTGTGCCATTTATTTCAGAAGCCAAACGCAATAGCAATTTTACAAAATGAAATAAACTATACCTACCAAAATTTTTGGAATAGCACCATGTGAAACATTTGAAGTTTCAGTTTCATTTTCACTTTCTGTTGAATCAGAACTATCATCTGATGATATTGGATCTACATTACTTGCGTGATTTGATACAAATGAATTTTCAGATGATGGATCTTCTATTAAACCTAAGAACACATTTGGTTCCACGTCTTGTTTCGATTCTTTAAGGTAACTGAGAATTTCATCTCGTACTACTTGTAAAGTTCTTAAACATGCGGAAGGTGGTAGTACCAGATAGGTCTCCTTCTATAAAAAGGACATTAAATAGATATAATAACAAAATAAAGAATTTAATACCTCTTCGAAACCCATTACTAACAAACAATCCAAACCACCATTAATGCCTAGAATTTTCTTTGATATAGTAACATTATTTCTCTGTAGTCTTCTTATCTTTAGATTTGTAGGTTCTCTTAAAATATTATCAGCTATCTTGATGAGTAATCTAGTAACTTCATCGAACACTTCTTTAGAATTAGTTTGTAACTTTAAAATAATGGATTTAATTGTGGACATTTTCACATTCATACACTAAGTTATACAAGATAGAAATTAAACGTATTTGTGATTTAACAGAATTTTTAGATAAAAACGATAATGAAAGATTAACAAAATTTCCAAAAGTTAAATACTTGACAAACGTCAAATAACTAGGTTATACAATTGCACGCAGACGCAATTAAGCAGGTCTACCAATACACAGTACCAAAGGTACCAACCAACCCTAGATGTTCGGTGGTACCAACCACATTGTGAATAAAGTAAAGATTCCTTCTTCCATCGTAATATTATACAGTGTGTCCCAATTTCGATGCTCACTATTGGGATCTCGGAAATTGTAAGAGATATGAAGTCGGTTAAATTAGAAAAGTTTTGGCTATTTTGGAGATCAGCTTACTTATGCTTTTGTTTTTTAAAAAAAGTACACGGCTTACTAAATATTTGCTAAAAACGAAATTATTTTATTTTTTTTTCAAGTGAAATATCTCAGGAACGAGCAAAGATAGAAAAGAACAGCAAAGAGGGCGTTTTAGAGAATTTATTCCAAAACACAAAAAAATTAGTTTCGCAATTGTCTTTTGTTTTATTTCGGCGGTGAAACATAAATCCAAATTTTTCCTAGTGGAACTCCTACTTGATTTCCATATTACTCAACTGCACGCCTTAAATGCTTTTCAGTGATACATGATTTGACATAGTTATTCTTTTGTTTTACCGAGTTATAAAGTGAAAATCATTTTTCATCATGGTGTGCCATGACATCTAACACACAAAGTCGTGGAGTTTTATCAAAGAAATTCATTTGTTATGCAAAAATTGCTAAAACAAAATAAATACGCTTTTATGGGGCATTAGATGCTTAGTTTATCTGTACATGCTCAGTAAATTATCTTAAAAGCGTCTTTTGTTTTGTTGTAGCAATTGTTATATAACAAATGTAATTTATTTAACAAGAACCAATGATTTTCATATGTTTGTAGCCATGGCACACTAAGTGGAAAATGCTTTTTATTAAAAAAAAATAAGATAATTTCGTTTTTAGCAAATATCTAGTAAGTAAACTTTTTTGAAAAAACAAAAGCATAAGTAAACTGATCTCCAAAATAGCCAAAACTTTTCTAATTTAACCGACTTCGTATCTCTTACAATTTCCGAGATCCCAATGGTGAGCATCGAAATTGGAACACACTGTATATACTGACTTTAAAGGCTGTTCAGTTAGTTTCTCTTTAAGCCCTCCTTTATTGTAAACATATAAATAAGAAATAGAAATTTGCGTCATTTTATATAAGCTTTATATTAATTAATTTTTCCTTTGTAGGTATTATACGTACTCAAGATAGAATATGGAACAATATACAGACTCTTAGACTATTAGATTACAGTGATATACGTTTAATATTCTACAAATTTAGTTAAGATTGAAAAGGTTTTTTTCTATATACTACGTTTATTTCTGCAAATGATTTTACAAGATTCTCGATAGGTATCTATTTCATGTACAATTTTATTTTCTATACTAATGAGGACTAAAAGAAGGATTGAAATCAATCGTTTCCTGTTTGAAGTAGTGTAAATGTTGGTCAGAATAATTCACACACTCCGGAGCGCTAATATTAGTTAGGCAACCAGGGGTATAGTTAGTATGCTGGTTGGGTTGCCTGTATTTATCAGGGCCGAAACAAGTGAAATTTTGTTGATATACCTTACTTTGAGTAAATTAATCTTTAAAAAATAAGCGTAAATAAACTTAATATAATTAAAACAGAACTTCGTGAATGATGGCGACATTTTGGAGTGAGAAGTTTTAGAATTAAATAAGTTCTAGGGATTAGACTGACTAGCCTACTGGTAAAAGTATTGTCCCACGAAGCCAAGAGGCTTGGTTCGAGTCGCGTACTGGATTTTTCGCAAATTTTTGTTTTTTTTAAATAACTTTTATGTTTTAAATTACGAGTGAATCTTTCGTAGAATTGAAAAGAGAACAGCGGAACAGATGTTAATCTAGGGATCCAAATACAATATCGGAGAAGGTATAAAGCAATGTGCTTCCAAGAAACAAGATAGTACAATTTCTTTTTGATCCGGGGTTTCGGGGATGGCTTCTTCAAAAATAGGTGCTCCAAGTAGGATCAAATTTTGGATTTGTGTCACAGAGATACTAGGGCATTCTTGGTTCAACTGTAGTAGCATCTCATCACTTTTTGAAACGAACGGAAGGAAGATTACTTCACATTTCTCGGAATTCAGTATAAAACCAATTTTCTTAAAGCTTTCAATGATATATTTGAGATCTTCTACGACTGTTGAGCATGTTCCAGCAAGGACACCATATCCAAATACCATACAACGAAGTCTGGGATAAGAGACTTGATAGTTTCGTTGACGCCTAAGCTAAAAATTGTTGGCCCTGCAGAGTCTCCCTGCTGGCATCCAGTAGAAGATGGAATTACCTTGTCATCGTAAAACAGGTTACAGGGCTTCGAATTACATTGGTAAAACTACTGGTACAACCGGGGAAGCTTAACTTTAATTTGTTCCAGGAAGAAGTTTCTGTCAATTGTGTTGAAGGTGTTCCGTACATCAATTTTGACTAGAATCTCCGCAGCCGTGGAATTATTGAGAAAACTTCGAGTGCTATGAACTATCGCTTCAGCTCCGCCTTGTACTGAGAAACCTGACTGCCGTGGTTTAAATTCTGGAAGTAGATTCGTTGACATTTCTTTGCAGCAAAGATTTGAAACAAGTCTCCATTGCTATTCGGCGGAAGTTAATTTACTACTTAAATTCCAACAAAAATCTTGGTTGATTTTAATTTTTAAAAATATTTTATTTTCTTCTCTGTAAAATTGGTGTATGGCAGTCTTGAGAGGTGCTTGATATTTATTTGATTTTTTGTCGAAATAAAATCTCATATATGTTTTTGCAATCTCATATATTTTTATTCGTGTTCTTATACAGTATGCCCATTTTTACAGGTCCTTCCCCTAAATGTTTGGAAATAGGCAACACTTCTTACAATTCAGAGCCGGCTTTTTTTAAAAAGTTCAACATTTGCTAATTGAAGATTTTGCCCGCTAACGGCGCAAGTCGTAACTACATTTGGGTCTACTGTGTTATTCTTGTAAATGTTGACTAACTTGAATTTGCGCAGGGAAATGAAGCGATAAATTCAAATTTCCATTTTAAATATTCTAGGGGCAAAATGTTTTAAAACATAAAATAGCATTACAATTTAATAAAGTTAAGATCAATAAGATTAATGATGATGCATTATCTTATTGTTTTCTAACTTAAACTACAATAAAAACACGAATTAACCACAAAATTGCATTATCTCAGCATTGTTAGGCAGACAACGCGTGCACAGATTTGAATTTTATGGGCGCTTACGATCTTGACACCTAACTTCAGGATTAATTAATACAAATAACATGTGCAATAACATTCTCAACACCTTACCAATCGTATAAATATAAACAGTAGACCGCGATCGAAGCACCTTATTAGTTCCTAAAAAATCGTCAATTGAAACATAGGTAGTTTGCTGTAAATTTAAAAACTGACAAAAATCAACTATTTGACATTTGTTGATTATATATCCTATTTAACTGTTGTACAAACCTGTTCGTTTTGTTTTAAATAAGTTTTCTTGTTTATTATTAAATTCTTCAGGGTTTTATAATATTTATAATTCTTATTGTATTTTGTAAAAAAGCAAATTTTATTTCTAACCGCCATGAATTGAAGAATTTTGACATTGACCTGTAGACATTACAAAAAACAAACTATAAAAATAGGATCCATTTTGTTTTTAAAATCGGTAATTAGACAAAGATACCTCTGAATTGTAAGACGTGTTGCCTATTCCAAACATTCAGAGTAGGACCTGTAAAGTGGCAACAGTACTTATAATGTGTATGTCTTATAAGCTACTAAGAACCCATATAATTCTAAAAATTTAAAGACGCGCTGTTTCAACGGTAGCCTGTTCATCTAGTTGTTCTAGAGCACAATTAATTGTTTCAGCGATTCCACTAGCAAGCTCTTCGGCTGAATAAGGCTTACCTATTGGTGGAACATGAATAAATAGCGTTCTGCTGCTATCAATATTTAGTGATTTATAAAAAACAAATTCACAAAGATACCTACAAATGTAATTGATTGTAGCATTTTTTAGCAGATTATCATTATTATATTAACCTTCCTGCATTTGTAGATGGTTGTGTTTTAACTTTATTATTGGCATTAACATTTTTACAAATCTTTCCAATATCAAGCGCACTTTGGATGCAGTCTTTTCCTTGTTTGATTGAACAGATCTCTCCAGTTAAATGGAGATTACTTTGACAATCTCGCTGCAAGTATCCTATTCTAAAAGCCTGAGTCTCAAGTGTTAAATCCTTTGCATAAGATGATACTCCCACATGTACAACTAACTACAAATTAACTATTTAATTGGAATTCCAGTATCAAAGAGTATGTACATACCTTTGGGTTGTATATTTTCCATAATATCGGTATTTCTTCATCGATATACTTATAAAGAACAGGTATTTCTCTAACAATTACATTAGAATCATCAAATTTAAATTGAGGCAACAATTTTACCGCTTCCCAACTAGCATTAACTTTATGTTCTCCAAATGGACCAAACCCTGTTACTAAGATGTTATTGCTAGTCATTCTTAAGATTTTAGTTTAGATCTCTATAACATACCAAAATAAATATTAGATAATTAAATAAAATAAGAGATAAAAGCATATGAATTTGAATTAACCGCGAAGATAGAATGGTGCCCTCTATATGCAAAGATGACCATTAGAACTTTAACCTTAAAATTTAGTAAACGTTTAGAAAAATGAAATGTATTCGTATAAATGTATCCAATGTAATTCTAATATTATTTTCTTTTATATTAAATAACATACAACAGACACAAATGGGTAGGTAGCTGTTCTACAAACAAGATTATTTGCTGGCTGCAGCTGATCAACAACTACGTTTATTTTATTTACATTTTCCAGCTGATAATCGTATGGATATATTTACAAAAGATCAAACTCGAAAAAATAATACGAACAGTGATCCAACGGAACCGTTCACCCCAAAAAATGCAGTGGTATGTGGTAACAATTTACTTACATTGATTAACAATAACAACTGCTTAATTATTACAGATTAAGAGGTAGATGTTATTGTTTCTAGGTGGATTCAATTCTTCCTTGTGCTACAGACATTGAATGCAATCAACTAGAACCGTCTTGTATAAAATGTGATTTCAATACAAATTGTATATATGGAGAGCTAATGAATGTTACCTGCCATGTAGGCCAAGTAGCAAAATGTAAGGTTAGTTAACAAACAGAAAAACAGGTTTAAATTTGTTGTTTCATGTTTTTGAGCAGTGTTTGAGAATTATGGCATTCTTAAAGTGAAAGGAAGTCTAAAACTGAAATAGATATGGTTTGAACAAGTTTGTGACTATTATATCCTTGCTCATAATTTATTATGTTTAGTACATATCTGGGACTTAGTTTTAACTATGAATTTTAATGATACTTTTAGGGAGAAAAACACTTTCACAAATCATTGATATGTAGATACTGCTATCAAACGGAACCATGGGAACATATTTGCGACTTAAAAGCAAATTGTAATTCGGCTGCAACGCCAAGGGCTTACTACAAAACAAACTGTACTGTTAAGGAGCACGTTTTATGTTTAGGTGAGTTAAGTTTATCACAATTTAATAGATAAACAAATATTTAAGGGAGAGTTTATTTTAGGTAATCGTAGATTCTACAAAAATGTTCGTTGTAATTGGACAGGTGGATATCGTTGGTCAACAGCATTGATTTTTAGTATAACACTTGGTGGATTTGGAGCAGATCGATTCTATTTAGGGCATTGGCAGGAAGGCATAGGCAAATTGTTTAGTTTTGGTGGTTTAGGAGTGTGGACACTTGTTGATGTAATTCTTATTTCACTGCATTATCTAGGACCAGCTGATGGATCTCTATATATTTAAGTTTTTTTGATATTTTAATTGTGTAATATATTATGATTAATATGTTTTAGAAGGCTGATATTTTCTTTGAAATAGCTTTAAATTATAATTAAATATTTATAAAATTGTTAATTATTGTTTTTAATAAAATCTCAAATAAGTACTTGGATAATAATATATTTTAAATAATTTATAAACAATCCAGTCTTATATCTTACATTTAATACCACACAATGAATGCTTAAATTAATGCTAATTGGAAACCAACTTAATTTCTTCTTCTAAAAATTCATGTAGCTCGAGATCAGTCATTGAATCGATTTCACCTTGATTTATCTGAAATAGAACATTACATTAAGTAGTTTATATGGACAATTTAGATTTATGACTTCTTTTAAACTTACAACTAAAGCTCGGATTATAAAATGCACCTGTGCACCTTTCAATATACAGGGTGATTCATGAATGATGATGAACTAGTAGAATTTAAAATGCATCCTATTACACTGTCACAAATAACAGTTTTGATTTAAAATATGTTTTGAAAATTATTACTTCCTCTGTCCAAAAACAGTTGCTACATTTCAATTTTTGTCGGAAAATAGTTGCTACATTTTGTTGTATGCGAAAGTAAACGAAGAAACAAGGAATTACTGAATGAAACTATTGTTTAAACTGAAAACATAAAAAAATTGTTAGTTTGGCAATCTCTAGCTTGTTTCCACAGCTTAGAAAGTGTTGAACAGGAGCAGCGAAACTTACGTGCGGTGGTATTTATCATGCTGCTCTTCAGTTTTTCATCTTTGACATTTTGCAATAAGTAACATAAGATTTACTTATGTTCATTATGACTAAATTCTCCATACTTTTTTATACCTGCTGAAGTATTCTGTAAAATATTTCTTGCCATTTTGCAATAACAGCAAATAAATTGCTTATAGACTAAAATATGTAATTCCAAAGTTTTGAAGGGATATATGAAAAGATGAAAAGGCTCATTTTGCATATAATCTGAGCTCTAGTTAATGATGTTTTTGTTTGATGCATTAGCAATTTTTCAAGTGTAAGCACAAAACAAGTGCAATGAATGGGTGCATTCAAAGTGGCATAGCTTTCCTAGCAGCTGGCAGTGGTTAGAGTGCTGTTGCTAGATGTCAATAGCCGAGTTGTCCAGTGCTTGTCAAGTTGATAAGAAAATGGCGAGTTTTACTATACAGTGTGGTGACCTTCTATTACACACGGATTTATTTTGTCAGAATAGTTTTTCAAAGGATTCTGAGCAGTAAGTTGAAAAATAAGTTTTTAAATGGAACAACCTGTATTTTATTGGATAATTAGAATGACTATGGAATTCTAAATACAACACAACTTCTAGTCTCTCAATTGACCAATACATAAGTAGTTATAAGAGTACCAAAAGTAGGTTTTGAAGTGAGGCCATATTATTTAATAGTCTGACTAGGTTAAAGCATAAGGGATAAGCGTTGTGCTAAGCCTAATTGTCAAATTATTGTACATGTAGGTACATCATAGCATAGTTGTCAAATTGTTATCAGCCCTGGTTTGAACAATTTCTATAATTATGAGCAATATCCATATATAGTATGTCCAAAAGATCGCGTTAAGCATGGGGATCTCGGAAACGCCAAAAGCTAGAGATTGGGTTAAATGAAAGGAACCCACCTCAAAAGTCCTTAAAAACGTATTTGTTTAAGCGCCACAGGAAAAATCAAATTTCTTCATTTTCTTCAGTTCCTTATAACTTTTTTATTTGAAGAAATAGGTCAAGAATTCTTTGACATCTTTAAGGTACTTTTTTATGTAGATTAATAATAAACTATCAGATTTTCAATTACTTTTTAATATTAGCGATATAACCTCAAATTATTTTTTTAATGCAAGTCATAGAAGGCAACAAGGTTAATAGAAAGTGCTCTTAATTTGCCTTCCAAAAATACCAGGTTTAATATACTTATTCTTAAAACTAAAACGTTACAAAAAAAAATTATGTTTTTATTTTAAAGTTGGGAACAAGTCAAAAATAATTGAATATCTACTGTGAAACAATTGATAACATCTCATATTGTTAAGAACTAACTATGCAATTTATTGGCAGAACAAAAATAGATACATAAAATATTTTTAAGCCGTAACTTTACAAGCGTGTCGAGGTTGTCTTTCGCCTTTCTCGAGGCTTCATTCAACAAAATGAATTGTCTATCTACTATACTATGCTGTGCTATCTATTGTGGTGAAAAGTTATTTTTAAGAACGTCCTTACACTACTAGTGAACACATAAACTAACAATAAGAAGCAACACAGAAACCATATCAGTGCTTGAGAAATTATAGAACGTAATAGCAGTTTGTTTAGTGAGTCTATAAGTCATTTTTGTTTTGTTGTGAAGATTTTTTTAATAGTGATAAAAATGGGACGTTGGTAGGTGGATGTGGTGGGAGGAAACGGCTGATTCTATAGAGATGGAACTTGGGAAGGTATATGTGATGGGGAAAAGGCCTGCAAAAAATGTAAGTGGAACCGACCGTATTTGGCTTTTTTTACCAGGCATCCTGTATCTCAGTCGCACCTTCAGCTGCCGATGTTGTCGTGTTCGAGGTCCGTGCACGACACGTCTGCAAACAAAAGCGAGCCCGAGCGGTGGTCGCCAAAGGCAGTCACACCTCCTCTTATTTTCTTATTGAAAGAAAGTCAGAGCGCCGCAAGCGCGACGCTACAGACATTGGCTGCAATCTAGTTGTTTTATTAATTGCCTTCTTGTTATTTTGTAAATTATTATGTTTCCCTCTTTTAATGCATGTTTAAATAAAAGATATTTTGTTTTCTCACATTTGCAAATCTAATTATTATTGCTACGATCTTATTTGTTGGTCTGTATTCTGTATCCAGAACTTCATAATCATTCTAATTATCAATATACAGGATGTTTCATTTAAAAAACTTAGTCTGTACATCGCTGCTCCTTTGTTTTTTAGGTATTTTCATTTTATCTTAGTCCATTGGAAAGGGTGCAAGAAACTATCTAACCCAAGTTTTCGAATTTTTTGAAGAACTTTATTCTAATGCAATTAATGAGTGTGTAAAAGAAATCAGCTACACTATGTTTTATTAACTCACTTCATGATTTTCCATGGTAACAAACCTTTCCTTTTCCTTCTTATTAGTTATTAAGTTAAGATAAAGCTATATTTTATTTAAATTCTAATCATGACTTTGATTTTAACTACGAAATGAGAATACTCGCCAGTGTGAGTTTATTAGACCTTTGTTCAAAACGAAAATGTGTAGTAAAGTAATAATTAGATGATTTTAGTAAATATTTCAATTACGTTTTAGGAATTAGAAAAATAAATAAATAAGTGAAGGAACGTTTTGAAGATACAAATTAGTTAAATTATTTTTTTCACGTTCGTTAAAAAAAAGTGCAACATTTTTCATTAATTTTTGTTTATAAAGGATGCGTTTGTTTCAACGCGCTAGAAGCATGAAAAAAAGTGCCATAGCGGTTCATTTTTTCACGCATTTGAGTGAAAAAAAATCAGACATTGGAAAGTTACTTTAAAAAAGTAATTAGTTACAGTTACAGTTACCTTATCAAAAAATGTAATTAGTTACAATGACAGTTACTTGATTTTAAAAAGTAACTAGTTACCATTACAGTTCCTGCAAATATGTAACTAAGTTACTTTACCGTTACTGTCAGTTACTTTGATTCTATAAAGAAAAACTTTTTATAGAACCCATCAAGATTCGAGTTGATTCTAATTAATTTTTCTTTGTATAAGCTTACTGTACAATTCTTAGAACTACACAATATGAAAACATGTATTTTCTGAACAACATCAAAACTAAATTTGAAAATCGATTATTCCAGTAACGCAAAAGGTAACGACCTGAAGTCGTTACCGTTACACGCTTTTTGTAATTAGTTACAATTACTTTACTGCGTCTTTATAAAGTAACGCGTTACTACTACCGTTACTGAAAAATGTAATTAATTACAAGTAACGCATTACTTCCAATGTCTGAAAAAAATATTGTAACGTGTCATTTTTTAATGCAAAATATTTAAACACAAAACATAAAAGGTTGCTGCTGCTATGATACACAGTAATTGTACATTTAATATCAATGTTTTTCAAATAAAATGCTGTTTTTGAAGTAGGTAGTTCTTGATTTTTATTACAAACGTGAAAAAAGTTTTGTATGCAATTCATGAGTAAAGTTACTATTATTATTTAGCAATAAAAATGGACTGCCCCCTGACTACCGAACGGTGTGGGACCAACATTAGTCTTCCTCCTAAAATTTCTTGTTTTGGTATGGTTTGATGTGTTCTACATAGCATTAGAGTTTTCTGCATACTTTCATGCTGTAATTGTTCCAATTTTCTACAAAATGTTAAAAATCTTGAGCAATGTCTGCTTTTTCTACATCAGTTGGAACCGACCAGGGCACATTTTTAGGAGTGTCAACAGCTGCATCTTGTTTGCCCAAAATTAGTTTCTTTAGTTGCTTGTTTACTAAAAACATAGCTTGTACCTGTTAGTTTAGCAACTGAGCTAATTCTTCTGGAGACATAACCATTTCCACAGCTTCTCCAGAATTCTAAAACTTTTTAAAGTTGGACCTTTATTTTGGTGGAAAAAATAAACAAGAATAAGAGATTCTTCTAACTGGTGTTTTTCTAACACACACCACTATGTTGTGACTATAGCTGCTTTCTTTTCACGAGCTTCAAGCCCTCGGAGCATGAAGCACGGAGCTGTTCCAAACTGTTCCGAAAAGAACGCTAATTTAGGAGCATTTTACAGAGCATGAGACACCAATGATTCAGAAAATAAACATAAATATAACCTACATTCTAAAAATCTTAGCTAAAAAATGTGGAGTAACAGCAAAGAAAGTTTACTTAAGCATAATTTAATTTTAAAGGTAGGTTAATTTATTAATCGTATTATTGAAAGATTACCTTATTTTGGAAGAGAAAAAGTCACTGCAGAAACAACATTTTTGCTTAGCTTGTGGTATCTCAGTAATGAGGAAACATTCAGGCAAATCTTTGACAGATTTAATGTTACATACAGTTGTGCACATGCTTGCTTAAAGAGAGTACTAAAATTTTTGGTTTCTATAAAGGCACAAACTATTAAATGGCCAACCGAAAATAGAATAGTGGAAATTAACGAAGGTTTTAAAAAAAAAGTAAAGCATTGAAAATGTATTAGGAGCAATTGATGGCAGCTACATAGAAATACATCTACCAAAAAATGATCCACAAGCATACATAAACAGAAAGGGCTACCCCAGCTTACTGTTGCAAGGTGTAGTAGATCATGAAAAAAGATTTATTGATGTATTTCGTGGTGAACCAGGTTCATTACATGATGCTCGATTATTACAGAAATCTGTACGAGAAAAGTTTTGAAAATCCAAACTTTATGGGTAAAAACTTTTTGATAGGGGATGCAGCTTATCCAAACTTAGAATGGTTAGTTTAGGGACACAGGTCGACTAACACAAGAGCAAAAGACATTTAATTACAGACTCTCTGCTACAAGAGTCATAATTGAAAATTCGTTTGGCTTGTTGAAAGGCAGATTAGACAACATAGATTTAATGGTTTGTGCAGAAATTATTTTAGCATTATGTATTTTACATAATTTGTGTTTGGATGCAAATGATTTATTAGAAACAAATTTAGAGGATTTTAATCAACCAGAACCAGCAGTTAATGTAATATAAGTTGTATAAGAAGAGCAAGCAACTCCAAGTATTGAATAAAATGTTTAACATGTAATAGCATATCGATACCTTAATTGCAAAACCACGTATCACCCACTGACGACAATAGTTGATACGTGGTTTTGCAACTAAGGTATCGATATACCGAGTGCTGCATCCGCGGACGCAACATAGGAAATCTCATGCTAATTTTGAAATGTTTAGATATTGGCTCCCCTAATTATTTTAGCACTAAACTTTATTAAGGTTTTTTTGAAGAACATTGCAACACTGAGTAATTTCAGCCTTTTATGATAACTCAGTTAGAAGATATTTAAAGAAATGTGCATGTATGTGCATTGTACAGCAGCAACGTCGAATATCAATAACTTTATTGCTATTAACTTATAATTCACAATTAAATGCTAACAAAACCAGAATTACTTTGGCATAATCAAGTGGTATTTAAACAAATATCAAATAAGATGTTCAAACAGGTTGATCAGAACCACTGTAATTACCACTAATATTATCATTTGAAACTTACAACAACAAAAGATAAACATAATTTACAGAGAACTGTTTATAATTAATAGAAATGTAAGGAGGGTCCAATGGACCCACCCTGCCCAGTTATGTAATAAGCAACTTTAAAAAATTTTTTTCCATCTACTAAATATAAATTAAAATATTTGACTAACTGAAGACACTCTACCTAAGGTATTCTTAGAAGTCATAAGCGCTCATTACCCTAAGGCGAATATTTTAGAAAATATGACAAAGTAAAACGGGCGCCGAGTTCATTGGACCC